>VICI01000041.1:20239-85102 GCA_019593645.1 Akabosia matsudoensis | reverse complement strand
AAAACAGAGAGGATGCCTCGTCGAGTTTGGCACACGAAAGATCAGTTTTTGATGGATATAATTTGTAAATGAAAACGGCTGAGAGTGAATATGGATGCTTGATGGAAAAAATATGGATATACAATTGAGAATTGAGGATGCGGCACGATATCGATGTGGTGTATTGTTTTGACGAATCCCGGTCCAGGATTTGATGACGTGCGGAGGCTAAACATGATGACAGAAGGATAAACTGATTGAAACAATCAATTTTGATGATGTATGCAATAAAATGTTTACAGTAGCTTGAGAACAGGTTTAGAGAATTGTAATTCTGACATAATCGAAAAAATGTCGCGAACCTTTTTACTATCGAAAAATAGCGATCAAGTATGACAAAAACTTGGAAATGTAGCAAGAAATGCGACACAGCATAAACATTTAAAAGTACAATAATATTGATATCAAAACAATACGAACATTTATTTACGGAATTTTTTCTTTCCTCTTGTGTCGTTTCTGTTGGGTTTGCCTTTCATGAGCCGCTTTCGTACTCCTGAGGCGCCTTCTGTGTCATCTTCGTCGTCGTCACCTTTCTTTCGCTTGCCTCCTTTCTTTTTGTCTTCCATTTCCTTCATTTCCTGTGCGAATTATGAATTCAATAATTATAACCCACGGGTTTAAGGCATTTGGCAATATCTACTTTGAATATTCCATACCATCTTAGCGAATCTTTGTGCCTCTGAGACTCTTTCGTTCAAAACCATGACCTCTTCTTCCTGAGTTCTGTATTCTGGTAGTTTCTTCTCGATCAAATGCTCAATTCGCTGATAAAGTTCCACATCGTATTGGGTCACAAATGTAATCGCTTTTCCTGATCGGCCTGCCCGAGCTGTTCGGCCAACACGATGAATGTAATCTTTGCTATGCGTCGGGATGTCAAAGTTTACAACTACATCAACGTGCGGAATATCCAAACCTCTAGAAAAGTAGAAGATACAATTAGTTCCACATTTAAACACCAATTGTGGAAAAATACACCCAAAAAAACAAGTCTCTGCATGTAGCTCTGTAATGCTCTTGTGAGGCATAATTTACCTGCTGGCAACATCCGTTGATATTAGAATGGATCTGTTTTTTGCTCTAAACTTGTTCAAAGAAGCCAAGCGTTTGTTCTGAGACATCTGACCATGAAGAGGTATCGCATGGAATCCCAAGTTTCGTAGAAGAAGAGCAGTTCGCATGGCATTGGCACAGGTTGCGCAAAATACCATAAATGAGTTTCCAGCTAATTCGTTTAGGATGTGGACCAAATATACGTCCTACAATCGAAACGGAAAACTTTGCATTATAACATGCAGTGGAAAGCCGACAAAATTGTATAACCCTAAAGAACCTCTACGTTACCTTAAACTTCAATGGAATAAATAGGTACGACTGCTGTAATTTGTCAACAGTTTTATACTTTGTTGAAACTTCTACTTTTACAGGATCTTTCAAAGAAGCTCGTTGCAACTTTTGGACTTTCTTCGTCATTGTAGCTGAGAACATGTACGTTCGCCGTTCGCTAGGAATCACTCTCAAAATTTTATCTACTTCTACTTCGAAATCCATGTTTAAAATTCGGTCAGCTTCATCCATAACCTGAAAGCAGAAAAAGGGATGAAATTATTTTTTGAACAACAATCCAATAGGAAATAGAAGGTAGGATCCTTACGAGATATTTCAAGCTTTTCAAATGAAATCCTTTCGTATTTTCTAAATGATCAACCAACCGACCCGGTGTGGCAATAACAATATGCGGCTTCTTCGCCAGCGCCAATGCTTGCGTCATCATGTCTATTCCACCAACAACGACAGCACACTTGACTCCAATCCTGGCTCCAAGTGCCTCAAACTGTTCAGAAATCTGAAACGCCAGTTCTCTTGTTGGTGTGAGCACTAAAGCAAACAGCCTCTGAGGGTGCTCCAACAAATTCTGCAGAATAGGCAAAGCAAAAGATCCCGTTTTTCCTGAACCGGTTTCCGCCAGTCCAATGATATCTTTCCCTACAAATATGACAATATTAATAGTCCATCTTCTAAACAAACCTTTCATAGCTTTCCACTAATGGCCAATCTCAGTCAATCTAAATCAATCTAGCTCAATATAAATCCAATTCTAACTGACCTTGTAACGCTAGCGGAATCGACTCTCTTTGAATTTGCGTCGGTTTCGTCCATTTTAGTTGTTCGCAAGCCTCACAAAGAGCATCAACTATGCCCTACCAAACGCAAATGTAATTTGGTAAAAACTTCAAAATCTTCAACCCTTTTCAAGTATTTCCTTTTAAAATTAAAAAGCTTACCAAATCCTTCCAGGTCACCGTAGATTCCTTTTCCTTCTCCACCTCGTCTTCTACCGCATCCTCCTCACTACCCGACCCTACCTCTACAGTTTCTTCCTCTTTATCACTCATTTCAACTTCAAAATTAAACTATAACTGTCACAAATTTTCTTAAAAATTAAAGATTTCAAAGAAAAAATCCAAAACAAATTTCACTAAACAGCAGACAACGTGTTTACACTCCAAGCACGTTGTTCTACGATGTTCCTTTCAAAAACACACATCTAAAGCCGAGCCCGCTCAATGTACTTTACTATACGGGGCAAAGTGAGATACTTTGAATGCATAATAAATGCACCAGCGAATGCCTCAACATAGAAGTCAATCAGACGGAAGCTGTTTTTGTTGTTTTGGGATTTGCAATTTGAGGCTGTGATAAACAAACAGGTAGGTTTTGCTGGGACACAGCTGGTGTGAAAAGTGAATGCGTAAATTGCATAACTGCACTCACATCACATCACACAGCGTTCACAGTTAATTTGTAGTTTTAAGGAGGAGTAAGCGTGCGCCTCTCTGACAGTAGTTAAACAAGGATGTCATCAGCGTCGGTAAAAAACTAAAGGTGAGTTTTGTGAGGATAGGTGTCGTCGGCATCAACAAACATTTTTAACGCGCATACAACCAATAGCCAAGCTAATTTAGCATGTTATCCCTGTTTTTTAAAGTTACTTGAAGTTAGTAAACATCGAGTTGACAGTGGTGTAGAATGACAAGTACGAGAAGCCATGAAAAATAGTATTTTTCTTTATGAAACTATTCAAAATCAGTTTTTTTAGCGGATGGAAATTTTCACATGGATAAGGTTCAGTTTGATCAATAAATTTGTGCAGATAGTTAGTTCCTTGCAGATTATTTTTGTTTTCGTCTAGTCTAGGTCGGTGGTTAAACTGCTAACTTGGTCAGGGCTAACAACATGACGATTAGCGTGAAAGTTTTTCTTCATTTTTATTGCTGACATTTGCAAGTAGCTAAAAAAATTTTATGGATGCTAAAACAGTTCTGTTTCGTTTCTGCATTGTCAACTTTGATTGAGAAGAATACGTTATGAGATACATGTCATCGTGTCGTGACTTGAAATTATTAAAGTGCTTGTATCATGCGCAGATTATAAAAAAGGATGACGAATTGCTTTAATTTTTGCGACGGCAGAATCCTCCTGGGTGTCTTCTTTGGGAGCTTCAAGTTTTTTTTGCTACAAAACAAGCGTCACACCTTCAACCTTGAATCTAGGCAGGGTTTCTAGCTATCCACATGAAATTGAAATGTTCAGCAAAGAGAAGAAGTGTTGACAAAGTCGTCTGATTGGATTAGCTTGACCATGTTATTAAAAATTTTCTTTTTTCAGATGGTGATAGAGTGCGAGTTTCATGGAATCTTTCGAAGAATGGGCAGTTTAGAGCAGAAAACATGAAATTCTAAATTAGTCGCGTACGTTGAGATTACTTTTTTTATGTACAATGTCGGGTTTCTCCTTCTACTCGCCGCTGGATAAAGGGTCAACATGTTATCAAAATGGAAACGGAAGTGGGCTGTTTCTGGGGCGCACGACGGCCACTACATATTTGCTGTCGGGCGTGGGGGATGAAACCATCTCAGACTCGAGAAGTAGTCTGATAAGCACTGACAGCAGCAGTGTTTGCAGTTTGGGGAGAAGTGAAACAATTATCTCGTCTAGTCCGACCAGTAAAAAAGCACTGATAGGCAATCAAATACAGTTGCGATTTTTGAACCCAGGAGATTATGAGACTGTCAAGACACTTTGTGAAGATTGGTTTCCTGTTGAATATCCGGCCAAGTGGTTTGAAGCCATAACCTCTGACACAAATTTATTTTCGCTTGCTGCAGTACTCGACGGTAGAATCGTTGGTAAGAAATTTGACATCTTCCGCTAATTCTCTAATCAAAGTTTCAATATTTTTGGGTTTTGAACTGAAATTGTTTTCTAATTATGAAATAGGCTTGATTGTTGCTGAGCTGAAGCAGGGCAAGGATTTGAACAGGGAGGATAGGGACATTTTGTGTGATTCTCAGCTTCGGTACACTGCCGCGTATATTCTTAGTCTTGGAGTGGTGGATGCAAATCGGTAAATCTTAAAGGACATGTTGTCTCGGTTAATTTCATTCTACACGTATTAAAACTTAACTTTTGTTAAAAAATTTAGACGTCAAGGTATCGGGTCACTCCTCTTATCCAGTTTACTCGACCACTTATCTACCTTACAGTGCAAAGCCGTATTTCTACACGTGCTAACGTCTAATGAGCCAGCGCTCCATTTTTATGAAAAACATAGGTTTAGGTAATTACAGTTACTGGCATTTGCGTTATTTAAGCCTGACTTTGACTCAAATCTAATTGTTTGTTTTCTTATGTCTTCCGTAGGGTACATAAATTCCTTCCATATTATTACTCGATCGGAGGAAGGGCGAGAGACGGGTTCACGTATGTTTTGTATTTGAATGGAGGTCATGGCGCTTGGGGAGTGCATGAATACATTCAGCATTTTTGTGAGGTACAAAAGATACGACCAACTTATGCTTAATACTCAATTCCTTTTGATTTTAATCCGGTAAAATTGTTATTGATCAGGTCACGGCCAAGGAAATTTGTTCTTTCCCACATTGGTTCGCAAATCAGGTTCGACGAGCTGTCCATTCCATCATCACCTTAGTTAGATAGTATGTGTTTGTGCGTGTGAACAGATCATGGTTTTGACTCAAAAGCATATTAACAGCCCAGAGTGGGCCATTATTTCAGGTAACGTTTATGGAAATGGTGTTGGCTGGACTTGAGCAAGATTTTTTTATGAGTTTTCCCATGATTTCCAAAAGTTTTTCTTTTCTTGAGATTGATTAGTCAGCGACGGACTGCAGAATTTGCCCGTAAAGTCCCATAAATGAACCAAAAACGATGAAATCAATTGACTCTCTTTATTTCAACGATCATTTGTCATTATTACTTTACAGAAAAAAAAGTGATACATCAACGCGAAGATTAATGATATTCTTTCCGAGGTATCGTCTTGATATCCAAAAAATGCTGATATTAATAACACTTAAATGAAGCTTAAAGTTGCTCGTTTTTATTTACTGGCCTTTGGTTGCTCAATAACAGAGTGAAGTACTACGATGATAACGATTTGTGCAATTGCTTGCCACACTTAACCTTTTGTTTTTTGGCTAAATTTAGAAATGACAGGGACAGAAAATAATTTTAAACCGATGAATGTTTTATTTTAGTTATTTACCACCTATTTTCGTGCCATATTTACGCAAAAATTCGCGATTATATGAATTACTGTTTATAACGATCAACGATGGTTCCAGAAAGTAAGATAATTATCTCTGGCCAGTATAGAATACTTTTGAAATTCAAACGATAGTTTTATTTTGGAAAATATTGAAAGAAAGTTGAAAACTAGTGGCTTACTACGTTTCAATGTTCCACAGAATATATCCATGTGTTCTCCCAGTGTGAGCTGAAGATATTTTTGTCTCTTTCAGAAAGGCGTATTACGATTTAAACAAACCAAACCAAAAAAACCAAGAAAAACTTCGTTGAACCGATAAATAATTCAAAATAATGTATACATTTTTTCTACTCAAGATCAACACTAGTTGAAATGATTCGACCGAAACCAAATAGCTTTAATTTCTCGACAAAATAAAAATGTTTTTTTAAATATAAAAAACGTTTAATCGGAAATTGTATACCAAAAATGAAGAACGGCAAAAAAAGTAATATATTGAGAGTCACAAAATTTTCGCATTTACTTGTTTCATTATTCTTGCCAATTTCCGTTTTAGCATTACGCCTTTCTTTGTTATAGCCTTTTATAAATCATTAATATTCTTCGTGGTACTTTTGATCATTTTTGTAAAAGACGATATCCAAAAAAATGCTTTTATGTTTGTACCTGATCAGTTACTGAATCCGAAAAGACCATAAATATTGATTTGTTAGTGGAATCACCCGTAATATTATAGCATAAATGTTATACTTTAAACTTTAAGCGTTTCCTTTATTTTGCAGAGGTTTTATAAAGTAGAAAAGTTTGCTGAAACAAGATGGAGAGACCAATGGTGTAATTGTATTAGTCGTTACTGCAAAAACCTTCGTTAAGTGTACGCATTTAACTACTTTATGGACATTTGTTACGAACGACTTTAACATAGGTTTGGTGCGATGAATGTTATATCCCGTCATCAGACTATCATTGATAATTTCAAAGTAAAAGTGTATAGTACTGAACACAAGCACTTAAAACCTTTAATCTAGTTGATAAGTTACTTAAAAAATGCAAAATTATATTTAGATACACTGATAACGACACCAAAAACACAAGATATTTACACACACAGTTGGGTGCAATTGTTTAAATATTGTAGGTTAAGGTTAATGAAATCAAATTTGATGCTTTAAGAGTCGGATAGTGTTCGCCTTAAGGAAACAGAAAATCTCACACGCACTTTAGAAGTAAGAAAGAGGTTGAAGCATCAGGAACACATATGCACGTAATGTAGATTCAGGTTTGCATTTAACGCGTTGCGTCCTTAAGTTTAGCGTTCTTGGAAGTAATTTATTTATAATAGAAATTAAACAAACCAACAGACTAATGCTGGTTCCATACAACCTTAGATTTTTGATAAAGTATTGAAATTTGATGGAAATTCTAATGCGATTTTGTTTTACGCTAAATTTATGAGGCTTGTGGAACTGGTGCAGTTCCAATAAATCAGTTGCTTGAATAAACTATAAAAGAATGATCGTTGCAAATATCGTTACCAAATGTACATGATTCAACTTTTTTTATGCATAAGCACCAGTGTTTGGAGGAGAAATAAGTCGATGAAGCGAGTTTAGAAAAGATAACAATTTTAATACATCATTCAAATAATATCATAATTTTGTAAAACAAGTAACGAATTATTACATGATTTTTAATACTTATGACATTAATAATCGAAAATGCAAATATTTAAATGCTTCATCACAGGTATAAACAGTGAAAGTGTGATGACTAAATAGGGTATTTGCCAAAATGAGGACAATTTAGAACCTGACGAGGCAGATGATTTTGGGCCTTCGGTGGTTTCCGGAGGGGGAGTCGTTGTTGACTCTGCGCCGTCTTTGATTGCCGGAACGGATCTTGATCTACCTCCAATATCTCCAATATCTGTTTCATTTTCTGCGCCCAAGTCTCGTGGAACTGCATCAATTGGAGATTGGTCGTCTGTAGCGGGAACCTCAGTAGTTGGAACTGTTGGAGGTGGTGCCGATGTCGTTGTTTCCTCAGGTACGTGACTACTTGTGAACAAGTCTGGTTTGATTTCAAGAACGGACTTGAGAGCATCGCTTTGAGCTGGCGAGAAATTGTGGGCTTGTGCTGGTGTGAAGGCAACTGCCGCACTGAATGACAGTTTGGCAAGCTGGTCGGACGTCAGAGCAAGGATGCTTGCGGCTGGAAGGCTTTTCACAGCAAGAGGTGTAAGGCCTTGCATAGCGTCTGCTGGAACGGTAGAGATAGCGTCAGGCTTCAGACCGCCAAACACTACACCCACGGTTTCAACATCTTCCTGACTCCAGAGCCGGGGTGGTCCGTAGTTTCCTGGTCGGACTGCGTGCGCGGCAAGTGTTGAGAGGACTTCGGTACCACATCCTTCTAGTGTTCCAAGTACTTTGCTGGTGTCGATGAACAATGACGCGTCTGTTTCGAAGATGCTGTTGACTATTTTATTGTTCAAGCCGCAAATGATATTCCCCAAGGACATGACTACGATTCGGAGATTTTCTGGCCGAGCGATTCCTTCGGAAAAGCCTGGGAAGATTTTGTTGTCTTGATTGAACTTTTCAGCGAGAGATTTCAGCTAAATACGGGGCATTGTGAGACAACTCGGTTTTAAATGCTTGAAATACGGCTTAAAATGGATATTTTTGCGATAAAATGAAACTTACCAAAGGAGGATCGATGATTTGAGTTCCCAAAATAGCCAGCATGTCAAGACTGTTTGGCAAAGTTAAGTCAATCATGGATATATCCGAATGGACGGTTGTGTTTGAGGGTGAGGTTGAATTTGCTGAGTCCTCTGTGCTAAATGCAGTGACAAGGTCACCGAGTTCTATCAGAGTCATTGCATTGATGCTATCTTGATTAAACTCAAGCTTTTTCTTCAGCAGTGACATAATTTGAACTTTGACATCATCGTCCCATTCTATACGGCCAAGGGCCTCGACACAATCAAACAGGTCGGCTGGTGTGAGTTTGTCTAAGTCTTCGATGGTAAGGCCTATTGCGGCTTCGCCAGCAGCTTTGATTCCATGGCAGGTAATCTGTGTCGTATATTTAGACGAATGCATTTAGTTTCAGGCTACTTCTACTAAACTTCATTTCTTTGCCCACTAACCTCTAAGTTGTGCTTGTCGTCCTGAAGCACGGCAAAGTCCAAACCTCTTGTTCGTAAGTCTTGGGGTTTGTCTGATGCCGATACCCCACTGACAATGGTACTGCTGCCTCCACCAGAGCGCCCAAGGATTGCAGGTGCTCCTGCTTGTGGATTAGAAGGTTGCTGTTGTTGTTGAGGGTGACCTTGTTGCTGGATTGGTCCTGGAGGTGTCTGGCCTTGCTGTGGTTGACCAGGCGGAGTAGGAGGTCCTTGCTGAGGTGGAACAGGTTGAGTTGGGACTGGGGGCGCTGCTCCTTGACCAGGCCCAGAGGGATTTCCACTTGGAGGTGCTGGAGGAACTGAAGCTTGAGGTGAAGGGTTAGCTACTATTTGAGCTGGTGGTGCTGCCGATTGCAACAATTGTCCTTGCTGAGCCTGTTGTGAGGCTTGCGCAGGAGCAGCCTGTTGCGCAGATTGTTGCTGTTGTTGACCCGAAACTGGCGTTGATCTAGCTGCCAATGTATTTGCATTCGCCTGACTAAAGCTACCACCCGCCGATTGTCCTGTCAAATCCGTCCCTTGAGAAAAGCTGCCACCTCCAGTTGCTGCATTTGCTGCTCCACCACTTGTCTGAGCGCTCGTCCCTGCTGTTGAAAAACTACCTCCGCTTGTACCACCTCCAGTAGCTCCTGCTGAAGAAAATGCTCCACCAGTCGTTCCCGCTGCAGTAGTTGTACCTGCAACTGTCCCTGTCACTGGAACCATTGTTTGTCCAGTTCCGAACGCAGAAACGCCTTGTTGAACCATCATTTGTCCACCGGGCTGTGCATAGTAAATGGGTTGCTGGTACATGGGTGCCGTTGTGTATATTGGTTGCTGGAACCCTGTCATCATCGGCTGTTGCGCGTAGGTGACAAAACCACCTTGATGCTGTTGCATAGCTGGAACGTACTGAATCGTCGTTGTTGGTGTCCCAACTGTGGCCGATTGCACTCCAGAATATGTAAGTTCTCCACCTCCAGACATCTGCAAAGGAACTTGCCGTTTCTTCACACTATGCTCAGCCGATCGAGGTATCCTTCCAGTCCTGCCCAATCCTTCCCGAATCAACTCTTGTGTTGTTTTTACCGTGTTGACCATCCACTGAGAGGCTTGAAACTGTCTCTTCATCAAGTTCTTGTAACTTGCCATGAACTCTTGACCTTCAGCGCCAAGCGCCTCTGTGCACGCTGTCACGAACTGGATTTCTTTGATTTCTCCTGGAATCGAAATCCTTTTAGCCCATGATGACTGCCTCATGACGGGCGTCGTTGCCTTACCCAAGGCATCAATCGATATTTTCTGAAGCTCAGCATCTGGCAAAACTATCAGCAAGTCTCCTATCGAGTTGAGGTCAACCTCATTCCATGTTGACACGTCTGATCCGTAAACAGCCTTGAGCGTTTCAAACCAGTTGCTTCTCAGTTGCTTTGTCATGCAGCACGTTTTCTCGCCGATAGACGTTTTAGCTTCCAAGACATCCTTCAATAAGGCCCTGTCCCAGTTTGAGTTGAACATGTTGTCCGCATAGCATATCAAATTTGACATGGTATTAAGCGCCTCCATATCAATGCCTTGATGAGGAATTGGTTGGTTCGGATCCACCGTCGGTGCTGCTCGTACGACCGCGTCAGTTGTATTCGGCACAGCCGATTTAAGATCGGCAGGTGTTCCAGCAACCAAAGCGATGGTTTCGCTGGGTGCTTTGATATCACTGCTTCCTGTGGCGTTTGCAAGGTCAGCAGCGGCAGGCGCTGTTGCTGGTGATGAACTTGTAGAAGTTGCAGATGCATCCGGACTAGTAGCAGCGTCAGCTAAAATTTGTCGTTTTGTTCGCTGTCCATCAGTTGACGATCGTAGGGCGAGGTCTCTAAATAGCGTTTGTGCATACCAATGAAGGCTTTCTAAGGATGTTAGGCTAAACAGTTCTTGCATCTGGAGCTTGGCGATTTCCCTAATAATCGTTAGTCGAGTTTCGCCAGTGAGTTGTTCCAAAACTGGTATCGGAATAATCGACAAAATTTCTCCTCCCACTGCTTCCAGCTCTCCAACCGTGGCATCCACAAGTATATGCTGAGAACTTGTTTGATTCCCATCTAAAAATCTTCGCTCAGTTAAATACTTGACGAATTTCTCCATCACACAAGCTCTCAGGTTGATATTGAATTTGAGAGAAGTTCTGAATCGCCTCAGGGCGTAGAGTTCATGTCGATAATGCATAATGACAGAGAGAATATCCCAAGGGTCTACAATCGCGATGTCTCTACAACTGAGTCCCAAAATGGCCAGGTTGAGCTCATGAGTAGCTCCCAGAGTACTTCGGCCAAGTAAGTCCTCTGCAGTCCATCGTGAGACTTGGCCATTTTCTCGAACCCATTTCAACCACAAAGAGAGTAACGTTTGAGGCAAAAGTTTTGTCTGGATTGAGGTGATTCCGAATCGCCCAGTTTCCGGCATCTCCATTACTGTTTTGATGATGACTCCCATGTTTTTGGAAATGACTTTGGGACTCACAAGTTGGAACATTTCGGAAGGGTTGATGGTGCTCACCATAGTTCGAATTATGATTGGCTCGTTAATCCGATGCATTATCCTTTGAAGAATGACTGCCTTTTGGGATATAAGCATGCCTGTAGCCTGTTCAACAAGAGCCCTAAGGACTTCTGGTCGAACTGAAGTCGTTCCGAGAAGCGCTTGAGAAATGTTTTGAGATGGAATGCCTTTTTGGTAGGGGGACGGTATCATAAAAATGTAGTCTGGTTTGAATCGCTCATCGACAGTCTCTAAGATTTGAGAGGTGAGCTTCCATATTTGGAATTGCGTCAAATGATTTGACCGAATAGTTGCAAGCGTGTTGGAGTCCCAGTTGATGACGCCTGGCTTGATTTGAGACAAGACGGATTTTGGAAGGAGGAAAAACATTTTGCCGATTTGAGCGAGCTCTCGCTTTTGCCATGTTGAGGGAGGGGCAATGTTCATTATTGTGTTGGTCGAGTTGACAATGGGCCACATGAAGTACGATATTTGCAGGACTGTTGGATATGCAGGGTCGCGTTGACGGTCCATTATGGAAATCATTTCATCTAGAGTTCCGAAGCTGTCTGCAAAGTCGAACCGTTGAAGCTGCGTTGGGGTGAGATCCAAAACGTGGAACTGGAATTCCTGAAGGTCTTCTTGTGTGAGGGGAGCCATGTTGTAGAACGCATCGAAAACAACGCGGGCCTATCAAGTTTGACAAAAAAATCAATTTTTGAATGATTAAAATTTGCGAAAAACGAATTAGAAACTAGTTAGTAATGATTTTACCTGCAGTTCAGTATAGTGATTTCCAATAATGAGTCCCTTAATCTCTGGAACGGCTGGAATCAACTTCAAGTCTTCCGGCGACGCCCCTTCTAAAAGAAACGACAATTTTTGCATTCTCCTAAACGACCATTCATGAACAGCTCCAAAGTACCGTGCCCCTTTGGCTACTTCGAACCAGGCTTTCTTTAAACTCATCGGTTTCCTCCACCAGCCTCTTGCAATGTCCTGAGTCTGACCCAAAATCGTTACAAACCGGTCAGCCAACTCATCATCCAGGCTTTGAAGCTGAGACTGCGGCATGTACGCTAGCATTGGCGACCCTGCGGAAGTGAGCAAGTTGAGCTGTCTGTCTTTCCATGTGTGTGGATCCCCCCACCATTCCAGTAAACGGCTCATCATAATGCGTTGCACTTGCGGAAGCATTTTTGTACCCTGGGAAAAACAACGAAAAGGAAAGCATAAATTGAAATGGAATTTCAATTATAGTTAAAGGTTTAAATGTATTATACCATACCAATGATTGTAAGAAATCAATTTGTTGGTCAGGTTGGTTGATTAGGGCTGCTGAGACCTTATCTGCAATCACAGTATCCCCTGGGTTTGTCCTCACCACGGCTGCTAGCTTAGAGCCTGATAAGTTTGTAAGCGTATCCTCCTGTGGCAAAACGTGAAAAAAAATTGGCTTGAAAATTATCTTAAAAGCAACTACTGGAGGCAGTTTTACGTATGAACTTTAAAACTTGCCTGTAAACCGTAGTGTATAGCTAACGGAAGGAAAGCAAAATCTGTCGTGTGAAGTACGTCCAACTGTCTCTGCAAAACAAGCGCTTTGACTTCCTCCCCATTGATGTCCGTAATGGCAGAGAGTAGTCTCTGGGGAAATTCTGACTTGTCGCCACGAGCTGTAACATAAGCACCATTTCAAATGTGTCATCGCTATTAAAAAATATATCTTGTCTTACTACTCGAAAGAATTTGATCCTTCCGTTGTTCAAAGTCTGTGAAGAAGAGGGGTCCCACCATCAGGGCGACTTTGGCCATTGTGTCGCTCAACTGGGAGGGCGTTTGCAATGTGGACAGCTCGAGTAAAACTCTTTTGATGTTTTCATCTTTGATATTAGCGATTTCTTCGTTCTTTTGTTGCTGTTGAATAATTTGCATATTAATTGAGGACGCATTTTGCGATGAAGTTGACGGGCTAAAGCCTTGCTGTGCGTTTTGCTGGAGCGGAGGGGTGCGTTGGCCTATGAAAATGTAATTTGATGTGGAATGGTTATCAAATGAAAGAGGTTTTTACGATTTCCAATTTTATTTTACCCACCTAGACACAAAGTTAACGACCCTATAAGTAGTCCAACCACTATCCACTTCATTGTTAAAAATAAACCGATGTTGATGGAAATGGTGTCCGAAAATCGGACATTCGATCGCTATTTTTTTATAAATGTTAAAAGTGATTCCCGAATGACTTGGGTAAAAAAGTGCCTGTCAAAAAGAAAGAACTGGATTTTTACATGAATTGTCACGTAGGTTGTACCTGTGGGGAGGTTAGTGGCCAACTGAACCCGAAGTATTGTCGCTAAAAATGCAGATTAGTAAAATGATAAGACCGAGCGTACTATTCAGATGGATGCATAGCTAGCTAATCCAGCTAATTAATATTCATGGCATTGAATAGGTCTTCAGTCTTCATAGGTAGAGGAAAAATGCGTTCTGAAAGGCTGCGTCAGTGACAGGACGGGAGAACTAGACATGACGAAGACGAACAGGGGTCCTGTGGTCTAGCTGGACCAGACAGTTCTTCGTTTAAGGTACATGGACAATGGCAGGGTGCAGCAAGTTATATTTTGGACTGAGTTTATCATGGGGATGTCATGAACAAAGGAGCAAATCTGGAAATGTAAAGTATTTAGAATGATGGTTTAGTTCAAGCATCATGATTTGATGAAAATCATAATGGTTGCGTTCTGTTGAGTTCAACTTTAGTTGGACATGAAAAGAATGAAAGACAAACGATACAAGAGTTGTTTGAGAGTTTTTCTACGAAGAATGTAAAAACCTTTCATTTTATTTGAATAAGTATTCAAATGACCAGAGTTGAAAATTGAAAAACACACGAATAGTACTTATAATCCATGATTATAAAGACACCGATAACACTATTATTTTGTTGTTCTAAACACAGATATTACAGTTATTGAATAAAGGTTTTCTTTCAACAACAGAATTACAAAAAACCTTGTTTTCCCACAGATAGAAATTATTATTAATATTGATCATGAATGATGTTAATAAGAATATTAAATGAGAGGGGAAGCTGCTGTTCCTTTCCTTAGACTGATGTTACTTTTAGATGGTTTAAAGATGTAAAGATGTTCATTTTTCCACTTTTTTTACGATAGTTCACTTCTAGTGTAGGGGTATGTTTTCAGATGTTGATTTACGCAGTACTTTCATTGGGCTCCGGCTGGCTCTCCTGACGGCCTTCTCCCCCCTGCGAAAGATTTTTAAAAAGTTGTTAGAGGTGGTTGATCGTTTTTAATAACAGCTTTATGAAGAATCGGTAGCGCAATTACCTCCTGTTCACTGTTGTTTTGAGAACGTCCTCCACGTGGAGCTCCCCTGCGATAAAAGCGACGAGTGAACCCCCTTCGACCTCGTCCGCGACCCCCCCTACGACTGGGTCGACCACCGCGCTCGTTGTCACCTCCTTCTCGTTGGTTCTCTTGCTCACTTTCTCCTCCCTATTAGCCGTGCCAAAAGTTAGTTGGGACATAGTTCAGGGATAAATGTGCTTCCAAATACTACGCTTACCTTCACAGAGTCTTGTCCTTGGGAGTCAGAGCGCGGTCCCCTCCTTGCACCTCTACCACGATAGTAACGATAGCGTCCTCGACCTAAAGGAATAAGTTCTCATTAGAATTCGATACATCTTGCGTTTAGAAAAAATGCGTATCAGATATTACTTGACTCACCACGGAATCTGCGGCCACCTCCACGTCCTCCTCCTTCACCACGCTGGGTTGGTGGTTGTTGATCTTTTTCTTCACCACCTTCCGCTGCTTCACCTTCAGATTTCTCTCCTTCACCGCGTGATTGATCTCGTCGCGGTCTTCCTGGACCTCCGTATGACCGACGGTATCCACCACGTCCACCACCTCTACCTCTCCTGTAGTATCCTCCTCGTCGGCGGTCCGCAGCGTATGGAGAACCCTTCACTGGCTCACCAGCAAGGCCAGTTACGTTGGCCGCTTCATTGCCCTTTTCACCGACGACCACATCGAATTCAACTTCTTCACCGTCTCCTACAGATCTTACCAATTTTCTAGGGTTGTTCTTCACGATTGCGGACTACAAACAGTAAGAAACAAACGATTAGAATCCTCAGTGCTTTCCCGTTACACATTCATAAAAAGGTTAACTTGAGTCAACTTACTTGATGCACGAATACATCTTCCTTGGTATCTGACCTGAAAGTCATCAAAGAAGGCCATTACTTTACATGTTTCAGACATAAATGCAGTGTCAATGCAAATGAGTATGTCTAATTACACAGAAAATATGCAGTGTGTGAAAAACGTTGACAAGTTTACATTCATGTACAAGTCAACCTGTAGATACACCAGATTCGTGACAGCTAACTCAGTATCTCGTACATTATGTTTGAAGATAAGTCTCAACTACATCTTAGCCTGTATGTTACTATGCGGCTTCCATAATTAAGAATACATTGTATACCTAATAGATGCATTCACAGCTTCATTCAGCCTCTAACTGTGAAGAAATGCACTGATAAGTGATAACATTCCTTCCACCAGATGACTTCACCCTCTCAAGTTCATCAATGAAAGGTTATCAAAGAATCGCTCTTACGAGGACATATGCAAATTCTTACTACTACTTGAAGCCAGAAAAAAATTAATTCTACTCTATATTTTTCTTCCTTAGATAAATGCGGTCCAAGCATTTTTGAGGCATATCTGCTACGAGACTACGACGTGTGTTCTATGGATCAAAAAAAAAAAAAAAANTCCTTAGATAAATGCGGTCCAAGCATTTTTGAGGCATATCTGCTACGAGACTACGACGTGTGTTCTATGGATCAAAAAAAAAAAAAAAGCTGCCACCTTCGACGAGTAAACAGATGATTCTCGATCAAGCAAACCTGTACCTACTTCAGAACCATTAAAATTAGCGTAGTTAAATCCCTCACCGGCCATATGATACACCAGTATCAAGTCCCTATCCCTGAATTGTCCGTTAGGATGCTCAAAAGCGTAAATACAAAGAAGACCAACTTACCGGTTGATAAAACCGTATCCGCTCTTGACGTTAAACCACTTGACAATACCGGTCACTTTGGTCGCTGAAAAAGATAACCATACCAAAAAGCACCTTCATTAGCCATCAATCATCATAAAAAAATCAAGTTCATTGACATTATTTCCTATCCCGGCCCATCATTCGGCATACAGAACCGAAAGTACATCCCTCTCCACTCTCCTACACTCAGTTCCGCTACCACACACACATCATCCATGCCATTTAAAAAACCCCCGAACTGATGCCCTTGCCTTCTCTTATCTCAGCGTACAAAATAAACCGACAAAAATAACTAATCAATTGAATCTTACCGATGACTTCCTTATCTTTTGGCGCAGGCTTCGGTTGTTCTTGTGATTGCTGTTTTTGTTGTTGGGTTGATGGTTGTTGTTCGGAAGTCTGCTTATTTTCCGTGTCAGCCATGTTGAAGCTTAGGGATGGAGATTTTTTGGGCTGAAAAGATGTTAAAACTGAGCTGATCGAAAATTCGTCACTCCGTACAGTGAGCCTTACACTTTCTCACTAAGCTCTGCTCCGTCCACAGCCACCGCAATTCAGCTTTTTTTTCTCTCTCCGCTCGCCTCGTCTTCACAAACAGCCAAACTATAAATTTTTTTTTTCGACGGGTTCCGCCGGTCTCCGAAGCATTAGATGTACCCAACAACAAATCCAATTGGTTTACACGCTCTTTTCTCTCTGTGTAGTATACATTTTGTATAGTTTTTTACAAGTTGCTACAGCTACCAATACCAGCCATATTTTTTTTCAATGCACGCATTCCTCAACACGGCTTCCCTAACTTGTAACTAAAAAGAATCCTCATCTCAAAATGCATTTCAAGCCACGTAAAAAGTACAATTTTTTTATTTTTGTTTGTTTGAATCCAAAGAAGCGTTTGAGTTGGATTGGAAGCATCATCAGCAAAAAGGTAGAATACGAGAGAAAAAAAAAACTCTTTTTTGGTATAGTTTTTGTTTTACGGGTAATACTCGGCTGTATTATTCTGAAAAAAAAAGTTATTTTTCTTCTTGTAGGATGCGATGAATGTTTGGTGGTCTATCTTGTCTACGCACAAGGGATTTCTCTTTGTTCAGAAAAAAAATGAATGGAGGTTTGAGAAGCTTGTTATTTTGCCGAGCGTTCTTTGTAATGATTGGATAAGAAATATGTATGTTTGGTTTTTTTTGTTTAAAAGGAAGTGTACGATGGTAGTATATGGGTTGGAAATGTTTAGAGGTGTACGGCTTGGGGAATTTGTTATTTATCATGGATGTACCTGAAAAATGAAAATTGGTCTTTTGTTTGTTTGTTTGAGATTTTTTGAGGAGGAAGAATAAGGAATGAGAGAGTGGAGCAAGTTTAAGGTAAGCCAAGAAGAGAAAATGAAGAAGGCACTGGCATGGATTAGGTTTTGGAGTGGAGTCCAGGGCAAGAGAGGATATTTGGGGTTGATGGTTGTTTTGTCATGGTCTGGGCGAGATTGAGACTAAAAGGGCATCGGAAGTCCTATTTTGTTTTTGATGAAAGATTTGCATGAGGTGAGTGCATGAACAAATGCAATTAACATGTTGTCAGGAAAAGTTGTGGAATCTTGTAGAAATCTGATCATGAAGAAATGGTTGTTTTTGGAGGGGAAGGTTATCTGAAGTCGTAGACGCTTTGAGTCAGAGAAAGCTTCATTGTTTCTGGAATTGGAAGCATGTAATTTACATATAACATTGGATGGGAGCATTGAATTGTTTAAAATGGGAGTGTGTTGGAAGAGTCAGGGACAGTGGCTCTTGAAAAAATGTCACGCAAATGTGTTTTCGACGTGTTGAGCACGACATCGGCAAAAGATTTGTGGCAAAGAGCCAAGTAAAGCGGCTTACGCACTTGAAATTACGACTGTCTGTTGGAAAATACTTGTCTACTGGTAAAAAAGACGGTTTACGACCGGGAGTAGAAGTTCACCAACTTCTGAAGCAGACAGTTTACATGATTCATGGAACGGGTAATAAGTTACGGCGGAATAAACAGTTGACGTGTGGAAGTATAGGCTAATAGATCAGAAATGTATCAATATTCTTTTGCATAAGATTCAAACAGAACTTGTACTTAATGGGCTCACATGTTCAGGGCAAGTTATTCCCGTTCTTGGAATTGGATACTAGACGGATCTGAACGCAGAACGGAAGATAAAATGAAAAAATAAAACAGATTGTATTCTTCACGGCGAGACTTTATGTGGGCTGAACTGACATGCCATACATCTAGCAAGTGATACTGCTCACGCTGCTCACCGGTGTCATCTTAGAAATGTTTGACATTTCAATACAAAGTTATAAATACACTCATGCAGATTTGTACTACGAAACTTAAGTATAAGATGTTTTGAAGGAATGATACTACAGGAATTTTAAAAATTATTAGTTGCGTATAGCAAAGCAAAAACATGCTTAACAAATCGATCAGGCTCATTTTTCACTTTTTTAATGCTTGTTTATTGAAATATAATTGGTTAAGTTATGGCTAAATGTAATATTCACAGGCAAAAATCTTTTCCGTGCAGAAATAGGTGTATTCTTTCCGGTGTCGTTTAGTAAAAGTCATCTTCATCGTCCAATGGTTTCTTATCTGTTGAATTCTTAACCACTTCTTGGCTCTTGTACATGTCACAGACTTGCGAAGCTGAGGTAGCATCTTCAATTTTTTTGTCATCTCGGATTCTTAGAAATCGTGGGAATCGCAATGAAATACCACGCTGCGGGTCGGCCTGTACATGAAAGAGAAAGATAAAATTGTTGTGATATAAAAGCTACAGGAATTCATATGCCTGTGTAACACATTAAGTAGGCTAATTACCATTCCTTCCGCAGCTGTATGCACCGGAGAAAGCGATAAATCAGCACATTTGACTTCCCACACCTGAACAGCTTCAAACCAGTGGTCTGGAGTTAGTTGTGTGTTGAATCTGTAGTACGGCTTGGCGCTAGGAATAATATGCGGTTTCAGACTATCCGTGTGTTGGTGCAACTGCTCATCGCTGAATCCCGTCCCCAGCTAAAAAACCATAATTTATAAATCGTTAGAATTTCACACAAAAATACATAGATCCATTCTTCATTTCAGAACGAAGGTTTGTTGCACAAAAGTATTTTTTTAACCTTGCAAATAGTTTGGAAAACTTCCTCGTCCGGATCATAGCAGGCTAGTAAGAATCCACCGTACGTACCAGTTCGTTTTCCTTTCCCCAAAAATCCTCCAATTACTACTAAATCCAGAGAGTCGCCACCACTGTCCATGATAATCTTTTTTCAGCTTTAGCCATTTCTGAGATCGTTTAGCAAGTTCATATGTGGCCTTCTCATCCAGAGTTTTTACCATGAGACCTTCGCAGTTCCCTATTACGAAAGGAAATGGCGGAAAATCAATCAATGTCACCAAATTTTAAGATACAAATAGGTAGATAGACTTACCTTTCACAGACTCCTCGAGGAATTCCTGGACAGCTTCCATGCTGTCAGTGTCGATACTGTTTGCAAACACAAACTCACCCTCCACAGGCTGAAAATGCTCCCTGAGTAAATCTCTCCTCTTAACTAAAGGCTCTTTAATCAATGACCGACCGTTTAGATATATTAGATCGAATGCAAACAGACACACTTGCACTTTAATTTCGGATTCATCAGCATCCTAACGAACCAAAATCAAGATATTCCAATAAAATCAAAAGATTTGAAGTACTACTATTTAAATGCAACGTGTATCTATTACCTTTCGTTTTCTTGTAGATAAAACTTGGAAGGGTAAGATGGACTTCTTTTCAAGATCCCATGCGACAGCTTCAGTATCCAAAATACACGATTTAACTTCACCTTTGATACATTTATTGAAGCGAGATATAATGTCCGGGTATTTAGATGTGTTATTTTCCTGATTTCTGCTGTAAATGTTAATGCTTCCATCCTCCAGCATGTGCAACTAGAAAGTAATAGTCGAATGAAAACATGATTGAATATCCGTAAAACCTGGCGTTCAGAATTCGGTTGAAAAAATCTATTCCTACTTGGGCTCGTTCTCCATCATATTTGTATTCACAAGTAAACTTGACTCCGTCGAATCTTTCCAGCACGTCTGCTACTCCTTTTGTGGGTTGAGCCAACATAGGTCTGGGTGGTATTCCAGGTGTCAACTTGCAACGCTCATTGAGTTCATCAGTTCCATTTTCTAACAGGGCTTTAACTAAGATATCATAGTTTGGACACTCACTGAAAAAATCGCATGTTATTAGATGTACTGAAAAATTACATTGTTTAACAGAATATTTTGAACATACCAAAAAGCTGATTTGATCTTATACGCTTCCTCTTCAAACTTTGATTTTAAGGACTCAGTTGACAGCTTGTCACCCCGGTTCAACTTTTTTGGAGGCCAAACTGACCGATCCTGGTTAGGTGGAGTTAGAAAGCACGCTTGTGCGATGGCTTGTAACAAAGATTGCTCGGCAAGTCCTATTCGAAGCTTTCCGAGTAGCGACCTTGCAAGATATCTGGCTTCAGAATATTTGCAAGCGACAAGAAGTGACGTAATCATACTGATTTTCTTCGCATGACTCTAAAAATCCGATACAAAGGTTCATTTAAGAATTAATAGGAATCCTAGAAAAAAACGATTGTTTCAAAGATAATATTCTCACCGCACTCCCAGACATGCTAGCAACCTCTTTCAGTTTATGAAAAACGGAATGAACCGTCAACGGCTGTGGTTGAAATAGCGTTTTCTGTGTGGACCTGCTGTTTTCAGCGACTATTCCAAGATCCCCGGCTTCAGCAGCGTCATGCTTGATCTTATCTAAAGATCGTCCAGTAGCTTGGGCTATCGCTTTCATCACATTTGTTTCAGCAACGCCCAATTCTACTCCTACAAATTTGATAAAGGACTACAATTAGGTATGCCCCAGCTACTTAGGTTAAAAATCATAATTTTGTGAGTAGTCAATGATACCTTCATACGCAGGTGCCAACTTATTAAGACACAAGTAAACGCTCATTAGTAAATCTTCAGGTGATAACAGTATTACTGATCGAAAGTAGTTTGCCAGTATTTCAATATTTTTTAGACGTGAGCTAGTAGCTTCAATGGATTCAAGAGTCTTAGCAAGGGCCAAATAAGGAACTCTGAAATCGTTAGTAAAATTGAAAAAAAGATAAGTCATTCATAAATCTTTCAGCATACACTTTCGATAACAGTTAGTTTAAAAACTCCATTTACCGTTGGTCCTTTTCCCATGTAGCATCCTCTATCGGATGGTATTTGTTTTTAGCCGGATTATAATCAGGTTTCCATTCTTTGGGTCCTGCTTGAGAAGATCCACCAAAGGTTAACGTCCCAAATCCATTCGTCTTCTTTACATCCTTGGGCTCGTCCTGCTTCGTTCCATTTTCTTTCTTCTCGACCTTCTCTTCTTCCTTGACCTTGGGTTTTGTCTCCTTCTTAGGACTTGGACTCTTTGACTTTTTAGCAGAGCCATTCTTTTTTGAAGGTTCTTTTTCCGTTTTAGTTGCTTTTGGAGAGGATTTTTCAGTTTTGGTTGCTTTTGGAGAGGATTTTTCAGTTTTTACTTGCTTCTTGCTTGTCTCGTCCGATTTGCGTTTCTTTGGGCTCACCTTTTTCACTTCATCAACCTTCTCATCTTCACTACTTGAGTCCTCAACTACGATCCGGCGTCTTTGCTTTTTCGTTTCCGGTTTCTTGGACTTCTTTTCTGTGTCCGAACAAGCATCCTCGGAAGACGTAGACTTGGATCTTCGCTTCCTTCCTGATTTGTCAACCTCGAATTCTTTATTACTGTCATTGCCATCGTCCTCTTCCTCTGCCTCTTGTTTCACTTTTTTAACTGGAGACTCCTTCGTCGGAGATTCTGCTTCGCCACCAGCACTAGGTCCTCGCTTAAAAAACTGACCAATTTTCGTTTGTTGGAGGGACCCTGATCCAGATCCTCTCTTATTTGCCTTCATGATGCTAACTGTCTTTAGATTACCCCGTTCACACTTGGTGCTGAACTGTTGAGATGATGTCAAGTGGGTGAAACGACGCACGTCAAGTATCTTTTGATTGTTGTTCACAAACTGGTCCTTAAAAACGTTGTTTGACTGGCGAGGAAAATTCTGAACTGCAATCTTACTTGGATGAAATACTTGCCACCGAAATCCTGTCAACGGACAGAATGAAGTTAGTATGAACTTATAGTCAATAGTAAAAGAAACCTTGCAAAAAGCACATACCTTTACTGAAAATAATTAGCCGCTGCAACGAAATATGCATCAATTCACTCAAATATGCCTAGTCTCAAACACAAATCCCATTCCTCAAGTTGTCCTTATTAATTAACGATTTACTTTTTATTTTCCAGACATTTTAAAATCAAAACCATGAAACAAAGACTTGTTATTCCAGTCAAGGAATATTTTATTTACATTTTTTACTCTTGTCAGATGGATTCCCGCTGGAGTTGCCGCTCCATGTGGACACCTTTATGCTCACCTTGAACATAGTAACATCCATTCTGAGTCGTAGTAAGGCCAAGTTGAGACGCTGACGCTGTCGTCTTTGTTCACTTTCATGGCTTCATCTTGCGTTGTTGACTTGCTGTGTCTCACACCAAGAATAACTTCTGCTGGGGATTCGCTGTCCTGACAGATTAGGCCCTGTCGATCGAGGTTCCTCTTCCATAAAACCACAAAAATAAAACACCTTTAAGCCATAACTGCTCCGGGACAGTTAAAAAAATTATATTCATGTTCATGGTTGCCAACCTTGAGTGCATCCAATAACTATTCGGTCTGCTGAATGGGTTGCGTTTACTAAATACTATCGAGATCTTCAATGGTATAGCATTGGGATAGCTCATTGACATTGCAATGCATAGTAAAAAAATGTCACAAACATTTAAAGGTCGCTTCAACCTCAGGTAAATCTTTGTACTATGTGCATCATTTCATGCCTAAATAAGAAATCTTGGCAGAAGACCTTTACGCTCATTCATACAAAGATGACATCTGCCAAAGGGACTTCCTTTAAATAGGGTTCAATAGAATCAAGGGAACGTCCTTATGGGTTTTAAATATCTTTTGTGCAATGAAGGATGTCCACACGCTGACCAAGTCCCTGACTAAATATAGAATTTTATATGCATAGTGCAATAGGTATATGACTCATTTTGAGGTTGGTCTCCAGTGGACAACCTGTAAAACAAAGTAATTTCGGGGGAACATTGTATGTTCTAATTAGCTACGCTAAACTTTTCTTAAATAGGTTTATTTTTTGCCACAACAAACTTTATGTAACAAAAACCCTGCTGTGTAATATTAAAAAAATATGATCACGATTCTAATAAAAATTACCTCATTTCCCATCCATTTTGAGTAACAAGTTATCAGAACAAGGTCACAGGGAAAAAATATATTGTGCATATTAATTTTTTCCCGTATACGTTAGGTGTGACTAAGTCAAGACAATTTTGCGAAACAGAGGCAGAGTTTTATTGTTTGGATTCACTGCATAATGAAGCTTGACAATATCTTGGTAAAACATGATTACCGTTTTGATATGAGATTTGCGGCAAGGATTTTCACCGGTAAAACCTTGAGTATATATTTTTTGCGTAAATATCAGAGCTTCCTCGCCCATTGTTCTAATGGTGAGTCGAGTGGTAAATACAATGAGGGAACAAGATGAGAATTGACTTGTGTAATTATGTTTTTACCACGTGACTTCATACGTTATATTACGAGGAAGCCGTAGGAAGAGCGCCAGACATCATCTTGTAAAGCTTGTCAAACAAAGTTTTAAAACTAAAAAACACAAAATGTGTAAATATAGTTTCGTTTTGAGTTTTACATCGCCAGTATTTAAAAGCCTTTTATCTAATTGAAAGTTTTATCCGAACGCCTGCTCCTTTCTTATAAACTTACAAAATGATAATTCATTTTCATTTAAAACAATGCGCATTGTTACTACAAATCTTCAACTATAATTCGGTTCTTTCAACAGTTCTTACCAGTAAATTACTCACACTCATGTTATAACGAAATGAACACTATATTGGCATATACTTTGCCAGCAAATAATAGCAAATAAATAGCAATAATACTTTTCATTCACAATAGAAAACCAATGCTATATATTTTTTAATATAACGAGCAATAAAAACCTGCAGGCTCTCACATATCATCAGCGTCTTGACTCTTGAGTGTATTATATGCATACCGTGGCCGAAAGCAGTTCTTTTTTGTTTTCATACCATTTCCAATCCCTTCTTTTAACCCCTTATCGCTGCGCGTTCAAGTTTGCAAGAGCAAGAAGAAAAAGCCAGAAGAACATTGTTAGCAAATGAACGCGACGCGACGTATCTTTGCGTTCATCTCGCATTTTTACCTGGTCTTCAATGGGAGTAGTGCTAAACTAATAAATTTTGTATGCAGTGCATACACTCACGCACTCCTCCAAATAATATTATACATGTCTTACTGCAAACTGCACACTTTATTCAAGCACACTACATGATTGTGTGTATGAGAGAGAGAAAAAAATTGCCTTTATTGTTGTGGTCTTGTCGGTCAGCTAAAGATACTTCACTGATGGATTATGCAGTAATGTTATGTTATGTTACGCACATGTACATGAAAGAGACAAGATTTCAGTTTCATTTTCATTCGAGCAAGCGAAAAATTCTAGTCGAGCTTATTATAAGGTTGTTGCATTTTGACTTTTCAGTAGTAGTTTCTTTGCATGCAAAGAAAACGGTGAGACGTGTCTATGCGTGAAACAATTTTTTTATCATGTAAACTACAAAACGCACATGGTGCTTTGGTTCTTTCTGGTTAAAAACGTGAGGGAAATATATCTTGCTGTTTCTTTCGGACAAAACTTTTATCATTAGGAAACCTGACATCCTCCATAATTACTTGTGAGATGTGACGTGATTTGCATGGGATTGCGTAAAAAATTGAAGATTGCTCTGGAGAAGATTTTTCGTTTTCGCTTCTGGTTTTTGCGGTTTTGGAGAGGAAGAGAAGAGGAAGGTTTTGATCTTTTTAACTTCTGGAAGGCAAGAAAGTTGCAAGACGTGCAGATTCTAGTGAGTGGCAAAGTTATCTGTTGATCACGCAAAGCGTAATAAGCAAAAAAAATATAGTTTCTTGTTTATGTGTATAAAGTGCGTGGCGGAAGGGGTGTGGACAGTGTTGTGTGCGATTGGTTTTGAAACTTGAAAAATTATATAAAGTCTGACGATTTATCCAGAATTGAAAGTTAGTTCTGATTTGAAGAGTGCGTGTGCATGCTAGAAAAAAGATCCAACTACTCTGGTACTGCGGGTAGAAAAAGTCGTCGTAAAATGACTTGCAGTGAATGACCTGAAGAAGCGAACAAACAGGCACATGGTTTAACCGGAAAGATAAAGTTTTCTTGATACATTCCGTTCCGAGTGAAATTCAAATTTCAAAGGTAAGTGATAGTGTTTAAAACGCTTTAAGCTTTTGACAAGGGAATTAAGGAAATAGTTTGAATTGAATTGGAATTTAATAACAAGTAATAAAAAAATTAGAATTAGTACAACGAGCAACTCGTTAGCGCTCTTGTTTTCCACGTTAGTATAATGACAAAAAGTCTCGTACGACCTTATCCTTGATTTTTTCTTTCCATTCGCTACACTTTTTTTTCCTTTTTATTTGCTTTTCGTGGTCAGTTTAATGAGAATGCCAAGTTTGTAAGGAACAAAAAGACATTTTAATCTAATGCAACGCAGTTGTATTTCATGCTTGAATGATCTTTTGTAATGTTGATAAGATCAAAAAAACACGCCAGTTTAGATAAAAAGTAAACAGAACCCAGTGATTTACTAATTGTGCGTTGCAAAAAAACACAATTTTGAAATTTGTAAAACTATACACAGTGCATTGTAAAATTGCATAGAATTTAATTAATTACCATGCATTAAAGCGTTTTGCCAAACAGTTGTATAGCTAAATAAAAACGTGGTGGCTTGATGAAAACTGGATTTTAAAATTAGATGCATAGTTGTGCATTGCGTAAACTATATTTGTACATAATAAATGTGCCCAAGTATATATTACGTTTGTTTTCAATCAACATCCGTATCGGTTCACTAACAATAACATAAAGTTTTTAAAAAAACTTTTATGCTATTTGATATTTTAATTTTATACCGTAGGTTTTCCAACTTTCATAACTCGTTGCTTCAAAACTTCAATATATTGTTTGAATCCCCTGCACAATTTACGAATGAGAGAGAGACTCTGGAGAATTTTGAATTCAGTAGTGTGCATGTAATTGTGTGCAGAAGATGCAGTGGCATTTCTTTGTAGAATTCAGAGGATAGGAAAATGGATGGCCAATGTAAGCCTTTGTGTCTATTTTGACACAACTTCTGTATATAATCTAAGGGAAAGCTTACCTAGCTAAACTCAGGATTATTCACACGGAACCTAGATGCATTCATGGGATAACCAGTCGATTAAAATATTTAGTTCAGAAAAGGGTAGCTATTAGTTTACAGTGATTTGGTTAATTGAAACAATCAGTGACAGTTGCAAGTTGCAATCGCTCATTCATGTCAAACAGTAGCAGTTTAGATTTTACTTAGTCATTCTCATCTCTCAGAGCCAGAGAGTTATGACACTTTTGGCGTCCCATCCCAATCGTCGGTACTATTCATCAAAAGAGGATACTGCACCGTAATAGCAAAATCCTCTCTATCACGTTTTTGGATGAATTGCGAAGTTGTGATTTGAAACTTTGATCGATAGCTCCTTCACATCATTTTGAGACAAATCAAACATAATTTGTTTTTGCATCGAAACATCTTTCTGAGGCGCAGACAGTTTCGTCACGTTACATTTTAGGTTAGCTACACAATGCGTCATGAGAATGACAAATTACAAGCATTTACTTTATTTACTGATTCTTTGGGAGTCGAGAGCAGTGCAGATTGCACACAGTATCATCTCTTGCTCAAAAACTAATCAGGTCAATAAGAAAAAGACTTGCTGCAAAAAAACATTTACGTTTTTTTGAGGTATATCTTCTCTTCTTCGAATTCCAACTAATTTGCCAGTAAAAGAGCGGCCATCGGGAAACAAAGTGAAGATTCTCACCTTTCCTAAATATCTATCTTCTTGAAGGTATTTGGCACGGTGAAACAAGCGTCTTCCTGAAACTTTGCAATAAAAAAGTACCATTTATACTTGCCAAACTGCATTTTAAGACAAAAACTATAGCATATTTAAAAACAAAAAGTGATTAACTTATGTTGATAGCACGATCTACAAACGCTATAAAAAGCTTGTGTGTCCTTTCATTTCGCGTAGGTACAAAGTAGAGTGCTACCAAAAATGAAATTTTTTTTCTCAGTGCGCGTAACCCTATTGAAAACATAAATCGTCTTTGTTTATCCAACAAAACTGAAAGTTTAATTCATTTAACTGCACACATACCATATCACGTATATTTATCTCGCTCATCTTTCTCCTACAGACAGTCTTGATAGCTCTTGATGCTCCTCTGTCTTACGAACATTGTATTTGAAAAACTAAAAACAACAATGAACATCTTCTGGCTACTCCATTTTGAGCATTTGCTTGCATCATGATTTCAAAATATATCTGTTTGTGTTTGATGCAGATCCTAGCGAAATAAACTTTAGAGACTTACCGTATTGGGAATCCATTTCAATGGCCTAAGTGCAAAAACGTGATTCAAAATCCACATTTGTAATACAATGAAAAGCTTCCTAAAACAAAGGGAATGTGAGTTTCAGCTCTTAAATAAAGCGTTGCTTGAAATATGAGTACCTATACATGGCATTTTTTGCAGCACATCAGTTGCGGATTGTTCTTCATTAAATGATTGAATGTGGATGGCATACATTAACCACACACCCATACCTTAGAAATATCTCTGTACACAAGCGCAAGTCATAAGTGAACGGTGCTTACGCATCAAGTTGTACGGTGGTTAGATTCAAGTGAAAATAAAAGCGATTCATCACGGGTGAGTGCCAATCTGGGTGGACAATGAGAGTGAAAACAGTTTGCACCAATTTGCAAAACGGTACTGTGCAGAAATGTTGTAAACTGATGAACAAAGAAGATGATAGTTTGCGCCAAAATAGATATTTTGTAATGAAAAAGGTGTTACCAAAAAATTTTCTTGCGATACTATTATCCTCAGAACTAACCGAGATAATATAAATGCAGAAAATGACTAAAATTTGCAGGCCATTTTTTAAACATTGCACCATGAACTAACTATCAAAGAGTTTCCTCTCTGAATTTCTCAGACAATGTATGGATACGAAAGGTAACTAATCTTGTAGCAATGTCAAGTATGATAGTAATTAACAGGAATTAACACATTTAGGTTTTCATGTCATAAACCCTGTAAACCCTTGTGTCAGTAATTCAAGGCTTTGATTTTTTTGTCGACTTGTTTATCTCATCATAATCCTATAAATTTTGACAGTTTTCACCTTTTGCATGCGTTCACATTTCCACACTTGTACGTAATTTTGTCATAAATCGGTTTTACTGCATGATAAAAATATTTATGAGCTGTATTGCATTGATTCATTAGACCTAACGCACACACTCATGCATATTTTATATTAAAGTAATGCTATTAGTTTTTTTTCTTTGGGAAAACTATAAAAGTGAAAATAAACTTGGTCATTATCACATTGAAACCAGCCATTCAATTTACTAATTGCAATTACAGAGAACAAAATTCGTAATTTGTACGCGTTTTTTCGCAAACATGACTTTATATTATGTAGGTAAAATGCACAATCAGTTGGTGAAGGAATTTACAAGTGACACAGTATGCCAGACGGGTTACATAAAATTTGCGTTTGTCATTGGTAAATCGGCGGATGAGTGCTCAAACGCATTTGGTAATGAGACTTCAAATAGGTAATGGGAATCACAACCTCATTTTTATTATGGCCGTTCTGTGTGCGTACACTTTGAGGAGCGCTTCAATGTGTGAAACGCAACAGCTAATAGTCGGTAATTTATAGTTTCGACAATGTTAGCAAAAATATTCCTATACTATATTTAGGCAAGTTAATCCAAGATACATCTAGGCCCGTAGTTTAATGAAAAGATGCACATTTTCCTTCTAATGTGTGAGTGTGAGTAATTATGCTAAAAAAATAAGTTTGTAATTTAGGTACGTGTATATTATGCACCTATAGATAAAGTAGGCATCAGTTGTCAGTGTGTCCGTACCTACCACAGGTATGTCTTATATCAAATATGATTACTGTAATTACTTGGAAAACATATAGCACGTATAAAATACGACAATAGATTCGAAGCCAGTAGAGTGAGAACCTTAGGGAGTCACTTTCATAAGGGAAATTGACTAATTTCTTTCACACGACAAGGCGAAATAAACAATAAAAAACGGGACATACTACAGAGGGCCTTTCAGAACATCTTGTAAAACAATAGGCGAATACGATGTTTATGATGGATCGCCCACATTCTAACAGCAATATTAGTGTAGCCAGTAAAAGCTAAAGCTATCTAAGTTCGTTGTGGCGGCTTTTTTAAGTGTAGCACTTCATGTCGGAAAGGCTGATGCCCTAATGACAAACTTGAATAAGACGAAGTTGCTTTCAACCAACAAAAGGGAATTTCAGAGGTCATACTAGTTTTTATTATGTATGAATATGGGAAAATGGAAATGAAAGCTTTAAATGTTTAAACAGCGAAGAACCCGGTGACATATGAAGGCTTATTTGTGGTTATTTTATCTGTAGATTTCGAATTCGTGTCTAGAAGATGAGCAAGCGGCTGTGGTGGAATGTGTGTGTTTGGTGATTTGTTCAAAATGTGATTTTACATGGGTAATTTCATATTGGATACGTTTTGCGGTCTTATATTTGCCTTAGGCTGTGAATGTATCTATTGAATAAACTTCAAATAAAAAGTTTAGGAGAAATCTGCTCCATTTCCACATGTTATAAAATGCATTAAATAAGTATAATGTAAAATCGTAATAATTTTTGTGTGTAACATGTATCGTCTGCTCAGCCTTAGTTAGTTAGTTAGTTGCTCAGCTTCAAAAAATAGCGTTTTTACGTATTTTAATCATATTCATAAGGGATATGGATGACGAACTGAAGACGATAAGAAATACAATGTGAACAGAAGTATTACGAGATATCTCTGGTTTACCAGTATATTCTATTCGTACACGTAATATATCTTATACCATAAGACCTTTTGATGTGGATTTGCAGCGTTTATAATTCGCTTTCCAAAGGAAGTATTATGGTAATGGAGGAAGAAGGACATCTATTTCAAGATAATGTTATTTTATCAATGGCCTTACGCACGGGAAATATCGTACATCATACTTTGTGCTTTTTGCTTTGATTAGGGCACAAGTGGTAGCCTATTGTAAGCAAATACACAAAAGTTCACAGGATGTTTCATGTAGATATTGGACTGTCCCTATAATTAAAATTTGTGCTGTTGCCTTACGATGACATTCATCTGACAACATATTATGAAGCATGAAATTAATTTACAGGTTTGAATGGAAGACTACCATCGAAAATTTATTCGCGGTTGGAATATGAGTTCCATTAAAACCACCCATTATACTTTTATACTTTGTGCGCTGTAAGTATTAAGTGCATTTCATGGACAGTAAAAGGTATTTTATAACCTTGAGAATCACAAACAATGGCATAAATTGACAGAGAAAACTCATTTTCTACTTTCCAATAGTAAACCGTGACGATATTATTACTGCTAGGACTTGTGATGTTCAGTTGTAAAGTATTAAGTCACCAATATAGCAGTCATCACTCTTTATTTCAATGACCTACAAGTCACACCTCAAGAATTCCCAATAGAGTCTATATAAACATAATTATATTATATTTAGCTGTGTTTCTCCTAGATTCAGTACTTTGTTGATCCAAAATTATGTTCATGAAACTAGCTATTAATTCAAATTACAAAAATGTGTTGATACAGACGTGTTTTTCTTTTGAATACTCAGTAGCACAGGCAAACTCATTCACGAAAATCGAAAGTCTTTAGATGCTGGCCGCAGTGCACGACATATTCGCACGCTGCGATGGATCTAAAAAGTTTACCTTTAAGCTATCACAACTGTCGAAACGATAAAGATTTTCCTTCATGTACACATTAAAACTTGACAGAGAAAACATGTGTTGATTTCACATTTTTTTTCTTTAATAAATTTCCTCTTCTGCAGTTAAAAATACATTTTTTGGGTAAACTGACAGACGAGATATGGCTTGATGGATAAAAAATATAGTAACTAAGAATCCATATGACTGTCTCACTAAAGTTTGTTACGCATCCCTACTATCCAAACATTATAAAATAGAAGAGTAGATGTTGACTGATAATGATAGTTGTTTGTATCTGAGAGAACTATCAACCCCATCCCCAAGTAAAAGCAATTAAAACCAACCAAAAACAGAAAATGAAAAGGTTTATCAATACAGCAAAGCGTAAACTGTCAAAGTATACGTGCCATAATTACAGAAGACAAGTAGATTATCAGTCATACATAAAGATGAGTGATGATATAAAAAAATGACACACACATGTTAAAACACGATTGTAAATTATAAAAGTTTTACAGTTGTAAACCAATATAACTTGTAATGTACAATCACGTAGCTTATGAATTGGGTTCATAGAGGAGGAAGACATAAAGCCACTCTATTACCTTTGTTTGCGAGATAATATGGGGGGGATATGTTTAAGGTCGAAAGCTGCTGAAAAGTAGACAAAAACTGCAGAAAGTACATTTAAAGTTCTTTAATAATTATTATGCCTGTTGCTTGCACAGGGTCACACAGAGATGGATGTATTTATTTATTACGGCTTTGACATAAAAAATGCGACTCCCCATTATGCACACTTACGCAAAATGCAGGTTATTGCAATGTCCTTTGGAAGCTATTTTTTCAAATGCAATTACAAGTTCTTACAAATTCTTTATATAAAACTCATAAAGACATTAAGAAACAAAACTGCAGCTATTTTTGTGATAGCTCACATTTTGTTGTCTCTACACACAAAACTTGACGTTCAACCAACAACAGCCACGCATAAAAAATGCATTTTCATAAATTGCCATTCGATGTATACTTCGAAAACTACATACTACATAGATAATGCATAAGTAATTAATAAACAGGATATTTCTTTGAAACAACAATAACCAATGAGCAAATAAAAACGGTCCAGGATGACAGACAGTCGTTCAACCAACAACAGCCACGCATAAAAAATGCATTTTCATAAATTGCCATTCGATGTATACTTCGAAAACTACATACTACATAGATAATGCATAAGTAATTAATAAACAGGATATTCCTTTGAAACAACAATAAACAATGAGCAAATAAAAACGGTCCAGGATGACAGACAGTTTAATAGATTGTACTTTCTTGGATTTACAAATAGAGTCCACCCATTCATAAAATATGACCACGTATAACCACTTCAACGTAATACTGTCCAATTGACAGCATTTAGTACGAGGACCAAGGAACAAATGATATGACTTAGCTAGTATGAAATAGTAATCTTGTACCTCTTGCTTGGTGCACTTAAAATCAAGGTTGTCGACTGATCTCGCATACCTGTACCTGGAATGGCACCCATATGCAGTTCACATACACATATGTAACTCAATAAATAACATAAGAGTAAAAATTGCAGCAAGATTATTCATATACAAGGCAAATAGTTACGCGATCACCAAAAAAATTACATCAATTATTTTTTTGTTTTTACTTCAACGACTGGTTGACAATGAAGCCTAATGAACAGCTTAGTTTCCTCTATTGAAAGAACTTTTTTTTTTGCATTTTTAAGTATGGAACCGCTTTAAGGTTCTTAGTTGTTTATCAAACAGATCATGCATTGGAAGTGTGGATGCCAAGTCACAAGTTGTCGTGATGCATTAGTTCCTTGTTGGACAAACTATGATCTGATGATCTATGAATAACCTACTATTAATGATACATGAGTTATAATGGAATATTACCATAGCCTTCTTTAGCACAAACTCGAAGCGCTTTTTTACGGTTTCATGCATTCAAAAATCATGGTCCAAATGTCAGTTTCACACCCAATACATTATCATTTGATTACCAAACATTTATGCATACGAACACTTAATCATCAAAACTAAAATTAAATTTACTTTTGTCGTGTTTATTTTAAAGTAGTGGCGATGGGCCGGTGTCGTGATGTTCAGCTAACCTTGCTTTATGACACTCGTTGGGCTATATTTGGGGGATAATTTTAGAATGTAATAGTGCTCTTCCTGGATAAATATAAATTTTATTCGTAAAATCAAGATGAATTTTCTAAATGCAAAAGGAAAAGTATAGACCACTTAAGACCTCTCGGCCTACGTTCACTTCCTTGTGGTTTCTCCAGCTCATCATGGGCCATGTAAATGGTGTACGTGAAACACTTGAAGTTTGAAGACCCCACCTATGACATTAGCTACGTTAGGAGTCTGTCAGAAAGCAACGCTAAATTTCTATATGCAGTTAGTTACCTATGTCTTGTAGGGTTCTCATCAAAAATTTCAAAAATAATATTTCTGTTGATTCGTCAGAAATACATTAGGTTTGAATTACATTCTTTCATTTTTAGTGTGAAGTTGAAAGCATGGGGTGGCTTGCGCTTGCTAGTGTCGTAATTAAATGAAACATATTTCTTTCAGTGATTTGTGGTTGAATTTAATGTGAAGTTGTATTTCGTAATTCGTAATACTTTCTTGATAGAACTCATTTCGGTCTCTCTAGCACATTGCATTCTGCGTTGGTAATTGATTGATACACTTTTCACGTGCACTTTTTGCAGCCAATTTACACTTATTTCAGGAAATCATTTCGTCTATCACATTATTCATGTCATACTTAGAATCAGGATATGTGATATATATCACACAGGATATTTTATTAGCATGTGCTTCATAATTGCATTCTTACATGTGAACAGTGTTTTTTCTGTCATGGTACATTATTCGGTGACAAAGGACAACCCAACCCATATAAAAATAGACAAGACTATTATACCATACTTAATAATAATATGTTAAAAATGGGAAAAAAGTCCGCGAAGATTAAACGTATCTAACTTTTAAAAGTGGTAACATTTTATCATTCAAATTTCCAACCTGATTATATCACATTCCCATAATTACACATCACGTCAAGTTTTATAAATATTCCTGTCACTTGTGAATGCACGTACATTTATTTTTAAAATGCCAGGTTCCTGAGAATGCAACTTGAAATATGGTGCTGGGTGACTCAAGAGTAAGAAGGAAGTTAAATGACCACAATAATCTGACTTTTATGCAAAGATGTTGGGTGAATATTTCCTCGAGACAGTAAATTTTCTGGAATATATTGTTTGACTGATAATTATAGTCGTAAAACGTGTATAGATGAGTTAAATTAAACATTATAGTTCCATAAATAAAGAATAGCATTTTGTAATGTGCACTCAAAATCTTGATGATACAAACCCACGCATAATGGTTGTACACAGTATCTGCGTGTTTGTACGGTTGTATTTATCCATAATTTTGTGTTGTGGTAAAGCGTTTTTAAGATGAATTAGGATTAGCATGAGTAATGAATAATGTCGATGAATGTGGTAGGCGTAAGTAATTAATTGTTGTCAAAATTCGTTGCAAATTCATAAATCGGCGACCTTTTGTCGGCCGTGCCGCTGTTTGATTTGGTGTTGCACTTCGAAAGGAAGGGCTGGCGTTAGTTACCTCCTGTTGTTTTAGACTGTCATTTTGGCTTTCAGATTTACACTACGGCTGTTGTAATAAATTATTGTTCTGGTAGAAGGAATACCTTGTCAGTTTGGTCAAAGTAATAGATGACAATCCTTTTATTTACGGTCCATATATATATAAAAATATTATACTGCATATAAAAGCTATTTCATGGATCTATTTTCTGCTCGTGTGAACCTAATTCTTCCAAATATTATTACTACATTACCGTCATCCCTTACTTTCACTGCCCACCCCGCTTCCTTCAGGACAAACATTTTTTATTTCCGCATTAACAATTCTACGCGGGCTGATGGTCAGCATTTCAGCCCCAACCATTGCCAAAATATTGAAACCACACTTCACTCTCTGAAATGAAACACAAAATTAGTAGTTACGTGTAAGCATAGACGAACTATGCATGTAAGATAAATTAGCGTTACTGCTTGCCAATTTTATACCGTGTTTCGCCTCTTCATTTTTGGTTATTCACAAATTAAGAGTTAGATTAAAGTAATGCCCATATCGCCAGTTTGGTAAAGCTTTTAAAAGGAAAATCGGCTATACACTATATGGCAAATGTAAAGATTATCAGTCTAATTATGGCCTCCATCCACTCGGAAATCCTTCAAATCACAGTTAATTACACAACGTTTGTAGCCATCTCTAAGATTCTTTTTCGGGCATACATTTCCCAAAAAAGCCGCATGTGATTCATGTGTGAAATAAATGCTACAGAAATTAACCGAGTACTTTGAGAAATAAAAAAAGAGTCTTTCAGAGTTTGCGTGTGTATTATTGATTATAAATATGCTACCGGTCATGCATGAACAATTGGCAATTGATAGGCTTGGTTCCACTATTGCCACAATAGAAAACTCTGAGAAGTTGTATGTGTGATCTTTAGTGTCAAGGTGTAGGCCAGGTCAGTTTCGTGATTCCTAAGGTTTGGCTGGCCCAATGATCAATGTTCGCTACGTGCTACTCGTGAGATTCATATTAGAAAACGGAAAATTGAAAGCATTTTCGTTGAGTAGTAAAGAAAGAAATGCTGCCCATATCGGAAGACGAAATCTGCTTCCGTTTATAATCTATAGATTGTATCGTAAAATTCTACTCAATATTATTTGCTGAAAGTGAATTAGCTGGAAAGTTGCGTTAGTGGCTTCAGATATGGATCTTATTGCATGCACATACAACTGTCGACATGTCCAATTATTTCTATGAAATTGCACACATACGTGTGTGATATTTAGCTTCTGACTATGTAAATTGAGAATCTTATTCTTTGTGAATTTGAAACTTTGTAAGGACCACATATTCCACCATTGATTTCCACAGTATTGTGTCTGAAACATCTTAATTATTAAAATATGAAAATGTAACTCATATGAAATTATATCACGTGTAATAAATAGTAGCGTATCTTAGAATCAACACGCTCCGTTGTATGTAATATATCTATATTACTATTTGTTTTTGGCATTAGCTGATTACCTCATAGAAGTTGTTTTGCCTGATGTCTTATTGATATGCAAACATATTATATGAAATGTGTAGTAGCTGTTTTCGAATAAAATTTAGTTGCTTAAATTACCGAAATTTCATACGAACTAATAGTTTTTACACGAACTTGTCCTCTAATTACAAAATGAATTGGTCACATAGATTTCAATCCCTTCCATTTTGTTTGACCAGTGTGTTTGTAGCTGCTTTTGTTTTAAGGAGTAAAAGTTAGATGGGCAGTGGCTAGACTAGGTAATTTTCATTATAAACTCAGACTATGTAACAGGCTCGTCAACTTGGCCGTGTGTCGATTGCTCAAAACAACTGACCTAACAGATTGTTGATCGTCTTAATCACCCCCATAGCATTGAAATTTTTTATCTATTATTATGTGGCTAAGCGTTCCGATAATCCTACATCTGAATGGCATTATTGCATTAATTTCTTCATCATATCATACCAGAAAAATTAGATGTCCGCTGGGGAGTAGTTTAATGATAGGGTTGACTTGTTACAAAATGATGTCATTAAACGGCCACTCATCAACACTGATCGTGTGAAGGTGATAAACAATGTTTGCGCGCTATCCTCTCAACTTACTTTGGCCATTTGCTATCCCTCATCAACCGAAGTTCGAAACCTATTGATTGTTTAAAGTCAAAGACAATTATCAGTTTGAAAACTTGCTAAATAAGGCATGAGAAAGAGAGAGATCGTCATTTGTTGTGTAATATATCTGCTCTTAACCTGCGTGGATTAGCTTTGAATACAGATTTCATTTAACATTCCTATTTTGTTCGTCAAATCGATCAAAAAGCAATTAAGGGGGTGATCTAGAATTGTTTAGCTGGAACTCAAATATGAATGATATCGTTTACAAAATCGGAAGATGATTAATGATTCCTAGCGAAAACAAACTTGAAAAATACGTAATTACTTCTTAATTTCAAAAGTATATCATTATTACCATCTTCTGTCCATAGGGCAAACAGCAGCATAGGTTGAGAGGAATTGTATGCAACATGCTGTATTGTCTGTGTTTTTTTTTTCTCGGTGGGGGTTACGAAACTGAAGGTGCCGCTTGGTGACTTCCCTCCTTAATCTAATCCTACTCGAAATATTTTGATTTGCATATTGGAACGCTTCGTAATCTTTAACAAGTCTGCCGATGCCCTAGAGCTTGACTGGTGAATCCTTTTCATAATTCACACTTCAACGAGATGACACAAGGATGATCGTATTCTCGTTTTGAATAGTTTACCTAGAATTCATCGTTTGACCGTACATTAACGATAAATTACTTTTCAATTGACCTGAAAACGTCATCCTTGTAAAAATACAACGAGAAAATGTATGTATTCATGTATGCGCGGACAGGTAGTTAATTTTTCGGAAAGCAGTAGAGACCATCCAGATAAGTAAGGCATCGACAAAGATTTTGTATCATAGTCGTCGGTAAACGGTTATGCAAGGTAATAAAAATTCATTTAAATATGAGTGACTTCCCTTCGCCGTCACTGTCATCCTGATATTTGACATGAAGATGATAATAGTGAAAAAGAGTATCGTCTTACACAATGGGGAGGAATGCTTTGAGGATGACGAATTCGTCTTTCAACGCTATTGAAACGGCAAAGAATACCTTTTTCTGGTTACAATATAACGATGAAAAAAATTTGCGACATCATAAAGAGGACTGTCCAGATGAACGTCAGTTTCTAAAAATTCAAAATATGCTCAGATATGAATTATAACATTATAATTCAACTATGCCTACTGTGATTAGCTAATTAGGTGCCTTGTTCATGGGGGACCGGGGATGAATTGGAGGCGGAGTCACACCCGAACAAGGTTAATGAAAAGGATACTTACTTGTCATCCCTAGTGATTTAATACACAAGGTTTACAAGGTTTATAAAAATTTTTCGGTTCTCTAACAAAACAGTACTGCGTGACTGAACACAACACGATAAATTCTTGATGGTTGAAAAATCATTAATACAAACACAAACTACTTTTAATATGTATTCTTGGTGTTCTGTATATTAGTGAGCAACGCACTACGCTAAGTTCATTCTCAACATCCTTTCAAAAATAGTGCAAAGGTATTCTGAGTAATTCTGAGATTTTCGCTTCAATTGCAATTATATTTCATTTATATTCAATTTACATTTACAGAAATATTATTTGAAACAATTTTCAAGTATATTTTGTTTCGTGCAGACTGAATGACTCCAAACTGTGAGGTTATAGAAGAGTTGTCTGTTGAATAACACCTTGTTCATGTTCATATCTTACTTTGGTGTCTTGCGTTTTGAATAGAAATGGCGTATTTTAAATAATACAGTGATTATAACCCTACGCTGTTTGTTATGCGTTGAAATGGGTTTGTATGCTTTAAATGTAGAAGAAACAGTTCGAATCAGAATAGTAAATACAATATTTGATGGAACTGAACGTGTGCGTTATTGCGCCAACATTGCAATAAATAAATAGTAATGTCAATTACTGTTGACCAATTGACATCAGCCAATGCCCACCTCTTGGGCGAGTGAAGAAGGTAGCTAATGCCTTTATTTGACATTCATTTCATTGTTGCTTCACTCATCTTGCTGACATTAAAATGAACCCTTTCCATAACAGTTTACCATAATGGTAGTAATTACAGTGGATGATCTATTTTTCGTTTTCCTTTCGCTTTTTTGCCGTTCGCATTGACAATATTTGACATGGAATGTCCAACAGGCAACGCAGGTTAAACAGGGAGTTTTGAGATTGTACTTACAGCGAGAATTACAATGGTTATGGGTAGTAAAACATTATTATTTCCAAAAAATTGCAAGGCTAACCAAATGAATATTATGAAAAGTTATGATTTAATATGATTCGGACTCACGATATGGTTCAAACCAATTAATTGCTACCTCGTCAAATAAATTACAGCGATTTTTTGCGTATGTTTTGGGGCTACCCCTGTGTTACCCCAAAAGCGCCTCACTGGCGCACACACACAGATTCTCAATCTTGTTAACGTGCTAGTGAAGTGGAGGTATTGAGATACAAATATTGATTTAAATGGCGTGTACGGATTGAATTATTCAATTGCATTTTGGCTTTCTATTTCTTTTTATCAAAAAGTGGGAAATTGAATGGGCTTGGACAAAGTACATGAGAAGAATTTCAAATATTAATTTAACTGTTCGACCTCGCCTAATATTTTAGTAATATACGTACTAGGTTTGTTAACTTTGATTAGATTAGATTGATTTAAGATTACGAATAATGTACCATTTGAAATTGCTCTCAGTCAATACCTTTTAATTAATTGTTTTCGATTTTGGATTCTTGTTTTTAACAATATATGCCAAAGCAATTGCATGGAATGCTTCGTACAGCGTGTATTTTCATAGGTCTTATGCGCAAAACAATTTCACGCATCACAATAGGCTGTAACAACTGTGATGACTTGATATTAGCAATTCAAAACACAACTTGCCATTCCCCGGCAGCTAATTGCATGATATGTACAGGACATAGGACATGTGACAATTTATTCCACCTGTCGTGTAAGCTGAATTTAAAATGTGGTGACGACTCCCTGAATCAAACATGTGCAAGGCATAATCATAATGTGATAATATTATCATTGTAAACACGAAAAATTCGCATATCTAGTCCCATCGTCTCATGCCGATTACAAGAAACGGACTAGCAACAATGGAATTGCCAGCCGCCAAGTCGCCATCATTATTGTGCTGGTCAGCTACAAGTAAACTGATGTAACGCCTCATGTTTGTACCATTCTTGTTCTGAAACAGAATAGTAAATTCACTGTGAATGTAATCTTACTAAAAATAGTCACGATCGTCTTTTTTTCGCGTCCTGGCCCTAGAAATTGAACAGAAATAAAACCCAAGTAATTCTTAAAATTCAATTGTTTTAGTATACAATGTTGCTCTCAAGAGCAATGTGATATTGTATATTAGTTTAGCCACCTTCAGTGTCGTGTCTACGCAAACACGTTTAAAGGCAGTTTTCCATATTTTCAGGCAAAAACAGTTTTTTAATCAAATAAGCTTCCCATATCGGTAGGGCAAGAAGTTTACAGTTTGCAATTCAGTTTGTATCTTGTATCATGTGACGTATGGACTTATAATATGATAATGTTTTCGTGTAGTAGATATCCTACACGCAAAGATAGTTGATAAAATAACTTCATTTATGGAATTATGAAATTTACCACGCACCCAATTTAATAACATTCAGTCTGCCTATGATTGTGGTCAGACTGTGGCGAGTCCCCATATGACACAACATAATGCATAAAAAATACATAGTTGACACACTGGGTACTGAAAAAGGTTGAAAATCTGCCGTTAATTTTACAAAAGATGACGACTTGACCAAATGGAATGATTGCATTACCAATGCTGATGAGTGCAAAGGACTAAAAGCGGCTTCACTGCGCGAGGACCAACAACAATGCAATCGATGCGAACGCAGTGCTCTGCGACTAACTACCTGGGCAATAAAAAGAGGCGCACCAACTATGAAGTTAATCTCATGAAATGCAGTATTATTTGGGTTATGTGGACCTGCCTGCTTGCTCATTATTATTGGCTTGTTAAGCTGCATGATTTTCCAACTCCTACGTCAACCATTATCATTTTCCATTATACCTACTACTGTTCACAGCAGAATTAGTATTCATTCTAACAGATTTGCAGATATTGCAATATGACAAAGTTCCACTGTTAATTGGACCGATTTGTGAGTCTATGCGAGAAAATCCGTAGTTCCGCTATACAACTACGCATAATACTTCGAAATAATCTTCATTCATTCATGCCCCTGCTTCTCAAGTCAATACTCGAAATTGCCAGTCATTTTTTATTAACTTGACAAAGCGGTCAAATTCCTTAAAATAGTAACAGCTTAATTTTTATTCATCTTGGACAAAACCAATCGCATGAGAGAGTCCTTGATATTGCCAAACTGTAGTATTTTCATAGAAGCAATTGCGGATCAAGGTGGGGTAGATTACCCAACATTTTTTTAGGGAGTTAGATTTTCCTGAATGAGAACTGCGATAGAAAATTTTTGCGATGATGATCGTTAGGGTTTAAGATTTTTTTTGTCGATGATTTGATTACGACAACGATAAGAACAACAATGCGTGTATTCGTTCCGTCATGATGGTGTGCACCGCATAAGAAGTTTGATGGTATTTGTTACAATATAAAAGTGTGTGATATAGAGTTACATAATGCTTTTTGTTTGTCGATTGCTTAGGCAGTTGTGTGCGCATTTCAATTGATTTTCAAAGAAATCCTTTTTATCACATGTGGCTGCTCTTGATGATTTAAAAAATGGTAGCTGCGTTAACAAATAGCCTCTTGATGAAATCCAACAAAGAGGATACGCCCTTCAATTTCCATATAAGAGAAAAAAAAACTTTTTTGTTTGCACTGCAATTTGAATCAATGATGCAGTCGTTGTTTCTTTATTTTTGCATCGTATACCTACCTAGACAAGGATGCATTCGTCAGCAGGAATGTGAAATGCTTAATGTTTTATGCATAAAAACTTTAAGAAAATAGCTTTTGGCGAGCTACGTCTTTGTAGGGATCTGTCTTTGCCGTCAGCAACAAAATTATGACCGCCTCGATATTATGTTTTCGAGATTTAATTGTTGTAAAATGTCAGCTTATGCACAGTGTGATGCTCACAGCAGTTTGTTTTAAAAACAGTAAGGGTTTATTGATGACAAGTGGCTTGACCGTGGCCTTTTAATTATTATAAGTAAAAGTGATGATCCGCTTTAGCAATTCGTGCAAAGAGATGAATGACATGTTAAATTGGAAGTAATTAAAGTTTATTAGGAAAAGAGGCCCGCAAAACCTTCAAGGTGTCGGTGGCCCAAACACCGCAAATAGATGAAAAATTTTATCAACACCCCCCACTAATACCTCTGTTAACAAGTCAAGGTTGATTACAGCAGCAAAAAATCTATAATAAAAAGAAAGAAATTGGTACATTTCAGGCAAAAAAGTGACAAGATTTCAAGATTTGTGCATCATTATCATTTCCAACCACCTATTGCGTGCTTAGATTTGTTAAATTTTCATGAATACCTTCACATTTTGCATCGCATATCAAAGAAAAATAAAAGTAACGAAAAGTCTGTCAGTAAATAATAGATAATTATCACAACAATATGACTAATCGACATAACGCCAGCTTTCAAAGCGTACGTGCTCACATGCTGATTCATATTTTATTAACGATCCATTTAATGTCTTACGCAATCATTCTTTTTTACTTTTAGATGGGCGATCCACTCTCCGGTTCGCCAGGAGGAGGACATCGGATCAGAAGGGTTCACGCTTCCACATTTCAAGATGGTGGAGAGCAGGGAATTCCTTCGGCGACCCATTCAACCTCCGTTTCAACACCAGTCACAAAGCACCGTCAATGTCAATTTTTTACTTTAAGGGCCGATTCTTGTATGACGTCTAGTAGAATAGGTCCATTAGCTCTTCTAGTCTTGTGTTCATTTCTTGTCGGGTCCGCCGAGGCAGCGGAAAAACGAGTTGTTTGTTACTACACTAACTGGTCTGCTTACAGACAAGGTAAGCTTAGCTGTCTGCCGTTGACGAGGATGTCAATGTATAAAATGAAGTTACGTCATTTCGTCACCTTTAATTCCAACTATTATATTGCTACAGGTCCAGCCAAGTTTTTACCTGATAACATCAACCCATATTTGTGCACACATCTTGTCTATGCCTTCGGTGGTCTCACTTCCGACTCTGGAATCAAACCTTTTGACAAGTACCAGGATATTGACAAAGGTGCGATGCTGCGACGATATTAATCCAATTGAAGTTGTGGTCATGTCATGAGGCGTCATTAATCATCTTGTCATTTTTTATAATGTTCCTAAATCCACAGGGGGCTACACCAAATTCAACGGTCTGAAGACATACAACAAAGCCTTAAAAACTTTAATTGCCATCGGGGGTTGGAATGAAGGATCCAGGCGGTTCTCAAATCTTGTTGCTAGCAGTGAAAGTCGCAAAACCTTCATCAAGCATGCCATCAGGTTTTTGAGACAAAATCATTTTGACGGATTAGATTTGGATTGGGAGTACCCTGCATCTAGGGAGGGAGGCGTTCCTGAAGACAAGAAAAACTATGGCCAATTTATCAAGGTAAGTCCTAATACAAAACTCCTTCCCATTGTTACCTTCTCTTGTCAGCATAAAGAGACGCAGTTACAGTCGTGACTATCACATTTCTAAACGATAACGTTTGCCTTTGAGTTACGCAACACTTTGAATAGTGCGTCTTTGTGCGTATCCAGCAAAAAAACTATAAAAAATAGTCGATAACAATAAGCTCTGGGAATGTCATATAAATACATCGTTCCTTTCGTTAGTAAACAAAGTACCTACCTTTTAGTATCCTTCCCATTGGATCTGTTTGTGTGAATTCTAAAAAGCCTAGTCGTTGAAATAGGAATCATGACATGAAAATCACATTTTAGTTTACCCTACAGAATTGTCTCACATAATACGGTACTGTTATTAAACCTCCTCGTGAGATAAATGGAATAACCATGAAGTTTAACTGCTTCATTTGCTACAGGGTATTTATTCTATTGCCAGAATCCATTAAAATATTAGCTTTATTGTGACTTAGGTATAAAATAAAAATGTGTGTGCTCAGAATTAAAAATTTTTGTTGTTGGAATAACGAGTGCAGTGGCAATGTCCTAAAGGACGTCATTACGAAATTCCGTGAGAAACCTTAACCTGAGATTAGAAAATTTTCTGCTCTGGTGACGTGTATTACACGTACAGCTTGTGACATGTTGACTTAGTATATAGGAAGCTTTAATGAATCTCAGCAGTCGGAAATTTCGTTTGCACTTGACTTAAATAAACAAACGTTTAATTGGTGCATTTCATGTCGCAGGACTGATTATGTATTTATTTTTGCGTAGTTTCAGAAGAACATCAAGAGTAAATAGATTCTCATCATGTGAAATTACATTGTAAGTATATGCGTAAGTATGAAGGAGGCTTGAATTGAGCGAGTTCCACTCATGATATTATAGTTTGAAATTTATAATATTAGAGATGTAAGAAACATTTAATGTAAACTATTTTCTTGAGCAACCTAGCAGAATATTTCCAACGAGAGCTTCATTTTCGCCGTTGTTTTCCTCATGAGATCCTTGCGATGAAACAAACCACAACAAAAATCATTCTTGCACTGAACACATCTGCAGTGATTTATGGAAATATGCAGATCGAATTGCATAGAAGTTAAAAGGGTCATTATTGTGTACTTTAGCAGACAATCAAGATAGTATCAGTAGAAAAGGGGGTTTTCCATGCCCACAATTACAAGTTCTGAACATATGAAAAGGCGTGACAAAAGAAGGAGCTAATCTAGATTTGAGACACTTTTACTTTCCGTAGTACACTGTAACATATGTAAGAGATCGACAAATGTTACTTGAGCTCTCTCAGAATCAGCAACGCACAGCAATAATAGTGACCATTAAAACAGAAACTAAGGCAAATATTTTGTGGCAATTATTTTTCACTTTTAGTGGCAAAAACATGAATACTTTAATACGCCATAAACACGCCCTCGGCAGCTTTGTTTGTAATCACTCTTTGACTGTGTCTTGGATGTTCTCAATTCAAAGAGCAGTCGCCTATCAACGATTTCTTAGAATTTGCAGTTGTATCTTATATATCCTATATATGAGGTTTTCACTACCACTGTGACTTACGTGTACAAACCAAGTTACAACTTTTACCTATCATGATAGTAATTGGATGGTCAGATAGATAGCATTCACGGTTTAGACAAATTGGTAGCCCATACAACAATTTAATCAAGTGCGGTTTTACCTCTAATCATTGTAATCACGTAGCGTAATCCAATTATAATTCTGATATCTCCTAATGCGGACAACATTAAATAGAACTGTATGATCAAATCAAAGTCACCAGCTTATTAAATCTTGTATTTAGTAAAGTTATCAAACATGTTTTCAATAAATCTTTCAAGGGATTGGAATGATAACACGTGCACAAATGGAAACATGGAAGTGATCACTTATCGATACACCCTTGTTACTGCATTGGCCACAACTTGAGGAATTTGACAATGGCCAATAAAATATAAGATTTTGGCAGAGGACTAACTTATTAGTTGGAAAAATGAACTCGTTCGTGACCACGGAAAAATAGGCTACGTCTATCTTTACTTTTTATTTCAGTATCTCCAACGAAAGGACAATTAAGTGTTCCCTATACTAAAAAGTACATCAAACCAATCTTTAAGAGTGGATTATTCTACGTGTTTCGCTAGCAAAAAAAAACAATTTTTCGCAGCTAGTTTGCCGCGAACAATTACATTGTTAGATAATTGAAATTTATTATTATAAAGTCGCACGCATTTTTGAAGACAGGGTAATTTAATGGACCTTCATGTTCAAAACATACCTTGACCCGAATTCGTTATATTTATACAGTTTGTGCTCTTACATGATAATAATACACTTTTGATGACAAAACGATTGATAACATCCCAAGCTTCCGGAAAACTGGCATGTGAATATTTTTTCTTTTGATTTTTAGGAATTGAGAGAAGCCTTTGAAGAGGAAAGCAAGTCTACTGGTCGATCTCGATTGTTGCTCACAATTGCAGTTCCCGCAGGAATTGAGTGGATTACGAAAGGGTTTGACATTCCAGTAATTAATCGGTAAGTTTAAAAAAAGTTAAGTACGCTATTAAGGCAAACATTGCTAACCTTTTCATGAATGATTTTACCATATAAGATACCCCCACAGGAGTGTGTATAATTTCCCGGCGCCTTAATCCCTTGGCGTGATGCTCAAATGAGCTCAATGATTTTTGACAAAAAATTACGCATAAACTTATGAATGATAAAAACAAACACTGTTTTGCATTTGAATTACGTAATCATTTGACAAATTTGAACTCCCCTGCGGGGGTTCTAAATTTCATGGGTTTAATATTAAAATAAGTGTACAGCTAACTGCTGTAGGTATAGAAAAAAATGGAATGTATTTGAAGAACGCTACGTAAAAGGACAGAGCGAACCAAATTGCCAATTAAAATTCAGGTGCGGTTGTCATTGTTCATTTGGTAGAAACAATTGCGATATCTTATGCACGACACAGAGTCAGAAGCTGTAAGGAAAGTAGCAATTAGCCAACCGCATCAGAAGATATTTTGAATACTTGTCAGACTGTTTTGAAAGCCAATTTGAACTCCCTCTGGGAGGTGAAATGCTCAGGAGATGGTCATTATCCTAATAAGCTTAGAACGTTTCTCGAACAATTATCAACTTTACTTGCACAGTCATCGCTTCTTTCGGCTTGTCTAATCACAGATTCATACAGTATTATACTATTACAACCCGACCGACCACCTTGTCTCTTGCCAGATATCCACAGTCTTACATACAACAGGAGAATCTAAATCGGTATCTGATACTAAAATATGAAAAAAAAATGGACAATCGTATTTTTTTTCATTTGATGCAGTGTGACTTCCTTTGTTTAATGGCTAAGTGGAAGCATGTATTCAGATAAGTGCGATTAAGGGAAGGAAGTATCGTTATCAGGAAATAGGAAATATATACGATAGCTTCGCGTAAGCAAGCTTACCTACCTGACATTTATTTCATAACGGTTTTTGTTTACTGCAAGTTTTCGAATGTATTTAATCATAATAAGCTATTCTCGTCGAGTACTGTTTTAGTTTCGTCAAAAGTAGCATGAAAATCTGTCCAAATCGACTCACTCACGACTACCTTTGATTAATTCATATATCTTCAGATTTTCAAGGTGACGAATGCCAAAGGCGTTGTACTCTTATTAAGTGTACGACTTGTTGAAGCAATGCGCATATTAAGGTGGTGTGGTACATAATAAATATAAATAATCTGTTCTGTCCACTACTGTCACAGATGGATTTTCAATGGAGTATACAATGCATTAGTAAATTAAATTAAGTTCTTTGCATTCGATGGCTTGAGGCGTTCTTCTTTTTGTCCAAACAGTAAATTATCTTATCGCTGTCGAAATGAATAACATGACTCGATGGGATCGACTACTTAGACGAAAAGTCCCTTAAGTCTGCGTATGTACCTGACCCAATTAAGAAAGTATTTGATCACTGATCACAATAAACGGTAATGGTGATATCATATCATCTCAGCGCAATTTAGTACAATAAATCTATCACTCATGGTGGAATAAATCTTAGGAGTACACCCTGTCCACATTATTTTGATTTAAAAGACGGATTAACATGGAAAAACTAGAGCAGGGTTAAAGGAAACACTTTTCCTTTCACATGTGCGTGCATTCAATCTTCTTTACCGAAAGATACTTAAATATGAATCCACAAACTCTCTTTTCTATCATTAAATCTAAATAGAAACTCATCTCTCAGACAAAAAGCTACCCGGGACTTATATCATTTTCTCTGTCGCTTAATTCTCAACAGAAAGAGTATTTTAATGGCACAAGAAACCCTAATGAAACATATTCTTTCATGTTTTCTCGTAGAAATGTTGACTTTTTTAATCTGCTCACATACGACTACCACGCATCAACTGAGCCAAATGCAAATCACCATGCTCCGCTGAAGGCCCGAAATGGTTTGTCTGAATACGATTGGAAAGGACAGCTCAATATTGTACGTTCATTAATCAATCTTTTAATATCCATCATCGTGGATGAGTAAATGTTTATCAATGTCAATATTACATTTGCAATTCTAGGAGTTTTCAATCAATCACTACATCAAAGAAGGTGCTGATCCAGACAAATTAGTTCTTGGATTGCCAACATACGGACGTTCATACACTTTGTTCAATACTGAAAGCCATGATGTGGATGCTCCCTCTTCCGGTCCAGGTACAAAAGGAAAATTCACAAAGGAACCTGGATACTTGGCTTACTACGAGGTATGTTTTTTTCATTTAACACTCATCTTCAAAGTTCTAACGGTCTTTCATCGTCTACTTATTGCTTTGCATACTTCCTTTATTGTTTTTTCTTGTCATCTAAAACATGGTAGGGATGATATCTTTTTCTTCTGCTATAGTGCTTCCGTTATTTTTCGCTTTTTTGTCGCAATTTTATTAGCCGTTTACGTTTCTATCAAATTTCTTTGTTTCTTTTTTTACTAACACATGCCAGCGTTTTCGAACATCGTGGGAATTTCCTTTTCCTCTGATGTGATTTACATACGGAGAACAATACACTTTTCAATCTTTCAAGCACACTTTTTAATGCAAATTAATATAATACTATAATTTTTTATCCTTTATACGCTTTATAATACTTAAATGAAGTGTATGATTTCAAAAAGAGCACCAGTTAATTAATGCACCATTTTCAAAATAAAAAGTGGCTCAAAACATAAAGCTCAAGTAATCACGCCAGATATACATTATTGTAAGCAACTTTGTAACAGTATACGTTTTCTTCTAACTTGCAATCATTCATGTTACACTATTACCTTTCGTTGTAATTAGACAAGCTTAGGCCAAATAATATACTTACAATTTACAAATAGCATGGCTTGCAACTAGTGTATCTATAATTATAAACTGAAGCTTCCTATCACAATCCTTTCGTTTTTTATGAGTAGTAGTTAATAACGCTCGTGTGCGGTACATCACCTAAAGGCAATCCATCTTTACACTTTTAGTTCAAAGCTGTTTCTTTCATTTAGTTTTTTTTCTTCTATAATTAAACTAAACATCTCTTATTATTGTGCTCGTATTCTTTGAAGAGGAAATGAGACAGAGACTGATGACGGTGATGAAAGGTAGGAGCCGGCTTTCCATTATCGACAATTTGTATGAGTCATCATGATGATGAGATTAGCAGAGCCGCATTTGTAATGACGAAGGGATTATGTGTCTTTCATGAAAAAACCCACGTATTCGTCATGAATGTTATATTGTTGTGTTACCAAAATGGGCTTGTACTTTTCTGAAATATTTTTTGAACGGGAGGAGAATTCTGGTACAGCGATTGGAAAACGTGGAAAGAATTAAATGCTAGTCTTCGTGGGACTTTTAACTATAAAATGTGTCATGAATCATAATCATAAAGGTGCACATATTTGATAGCACGACGAGACTCAGTTTACCCATGTTAATGGATTCAGAAGTCAGAAAAGTCATGCTCCAAGAAAACTTACAGACTTTCGAACGTATGCTCAACAAAATGTCAAATAAGACAGGGCTTAGTTCGTGTCGCCATTATCTTTATGTCTTTGACACACGAGCAAAATGAATTAATAATTGCTTCGTCTTGTCGCTTGCAATTTGGCTGTTACTAAACACTTATATTGATTGATCATTGCTTTTTTAAAAAGATATGCGAGGGTGTCAAGTCGGGCGATTGGAGAGTTGAAAACGGACAAAGTGATGTGCAGGGACCACATGCCGTCAACGGAGATCAATGGGTTGGATATGATGATATCAGAATCATGGGGATCAAAGTAAGTCATTCTCTGCTTGAAAAAATGCAATGAACAATTTGAACTCGCTAACTAGTGTGATGAAGATGGCGGATAATGTTGAAAAATGCGGGATGCTGCGTACGTGCTGAAACTTTCGGAAAGAAGAGCACTCAAAGGCTTTGAAATTGAATCTTACGTGCTTGATGAATTGACGTCTACTTGGATTACGCAACGTTTTATGTCACACAATGATCATCAATGTGTCACGACACATCTTATGAGCAATTTTGTCGTTGAGGTCCAATTAAAATCTTGACTGACAAGACCGACTTACCAATGTGACCCACTTGATTTATAATTCGTATTAATGATTGACCAACTTTATCATTTATAGGGAAAATGGGTGAAAGATAATGGACTTGGAGGAATTATGTTCTGGTCAGTGGATAACGATGACTTCCGCGGTACATGTCATGGTAAGCCATTCCCATTGATAGAAGCTGCAAAGTCTGCTTACTACACTGGAGACGCTCCTGGACAAAAATCTACTTCCACATCAAGCAACAGCAGGTTCTCCAAACCATCATCCACGTCAGTTAGTAGTTCCAACGTCCGGAATAGATTCTCGAACTTGAGCTTGGCTAACCGTAGGGTGACAACACCAGCACCACCGTCAACGACCACAGGCTCGTCAAAGAGCTCAAAGGGACGTCGAAACAGAAACAAGAACAAGAGGAATAAGAAGCGCAACAACCGCAACAAATCCCGCATTACTGAAGAACCCACGACGACCACTTCTACAACTACAACGACCCCTGCGCCAACATTCAGCCCTTTCAACACTCCTGCACCCCCAACCACCCCAGACCCTGGTGTAGACTTTGAATGTAAAGAGGATGGTTTCTTTCCACATCCCCGTGAGTGCAAGAAGTACTTTTGGTGCTTGGACGCTCCAGGACTTGGCCTGGTCGCCCATCATTTTACCTGTCCTGCTGGACTCTTTTTCAACAAAAACACGGACTCGTGTGATTATGCAAGAAATGTGCCATGCAAACTTGGAACCACTACGACTACGTCAACAACAACGAGCACAACAACCACCACTACGACTGCAAAGCCTACTACAACAAGAACGACGACTACTACTACCACAACTGAAGCACCTGAAGATGATGACGATGACGAATACTACGATGATGAGGATGAAGGGGGCGAAGACACCGAAGAGGAAGATGGGGCTGATGATGCTGAGGACGGCGATTCCAAAACCGATTCTGGAGGTCGATCCGTAAAGGAAATCAATGACATTCGGGACCTGCTCAAGTTGATCAAAAAGCTTGGAGGAGTTGAAGAATTGGAAAAGTTTTTTGAAGATAACCCAAGTATCGCCGCAGCAGCTGCAGAATTTGAAAAACAGGATAAGGTACAAACCGTAAATAAAGTTTAGTTGTTTTCATTGAAATTTTTTATAACGAACCATTTTCATTGTTCCATCATTTTAACAGGAAAAGGCTAAAACCTCTACGAACAAGTATACTCCAAGCTCATCCCTTAACACTCGCAACCGGTTCACCCCAACTACTTCCGGAACTAGCACTGCAAACAAAGCACGCCCAGGATCTTCTACCAACCTTAAGTACACGACCATTTCAAGAACCCGAAATCCGAACAAGCCTGTTGATATGACTCAAGAGGAGACTGATGGTGATGACAAACCTACGACGAGATCCAGCACGACGAAGACTGCCTCCACACCCTTCAGACAAAAGTATGTGACACTTGCACGAAATAAGAACCGTGACAGTAGTAGTGATATTAGCAGTAGTACTAGCACCAACCCCACCACAAATATTCCTAGCACATCCCCTCCTACCACCACAACACGGAATGCTAATGCCAAACCCATAGCTTCAAGTAGTACAGAAACTTCCGTTGTAGTCCGATATAGTAAAGATGACGCTTTCTTACTGCCTGACTCAGTTGACGGTAATGGTGAACAGGTTGATGGTGATGACAGTGAGGATAGCAATGGTAAAGTCATTAATAGAGCAACCTCTTTTGTAGCCCGACTCTTAAGTAGTGGTTCTACCGGTAGTCCTAGTGGTAATAGTAGCCCTGATAATGGTGACAAAAGCAGTAATCGTTATGTTACAATAAGCCGACCGTATGCACGCGTTACTGGAACTAGTTTATCTGAAGGTGGGGAGGAAGCTGTGGAAGATTCCACAGGTGGGGGCACGTTAAGCCCGTCAGGCAGTCGGCTAAGGTATGTTGCACGTGTCTGAAAATGTATTATAATTGTCTTGTTTTGAATATTAACACTACTTACAATTAGTTTAGATCCTTAAAATTTGTATTGTTTATTTTGCTCCTGTCTTTTTGTACATAAAATTACATATCTTTCTGATGCCAGCTTGTTATACTTTAAAATATATCTAGATTGTTTACGACAGGAAACCTTTATTTACTCTCATGTAATTCAAATAATAATACTTTAGCCGTGCATGTAAATATTTTTGTATTGCATGAGCTAATCCCTGAATTTATTCTTTTGTACATTTTTATTCTCCTGGATTTATCTTGTCACGGTTCATTGATTCATGAAAATAGCGCAACCATAATTGAATAATACTAATACATGTTTCAAACCTATGCCTCTAACATTTCCACTTCCACAAGGCCTATATCCATCCGTTGATTTTGGAAAAGTCAAAGTGTTCCCAGATTAACCCACCGATGTGTCTATGTGCATTTCAAACAATTTCTCGATACAAGGTCGATTGCTCTATAAATTATTTAGGTACGTCCAGTTATCACGTGGAAGAAGCACAACTGCTATTACAGAAAGTCCGAAAACAACTTACGTGAAAGCTGTCGCTGTTGAAGAGAATAAGGCAGTGGAAACAGGAAACCAAAGTGAAGAGGTAAGGCATAAACACTTTTTTTTTCTTTCCAAAATCTAAGTACATCTCAGTTTACGTATTTCAATCACTTGCGTACATTTCTCAGACCTACTTCCAAGTATTTAATATCCGCTCCAGTATCCAGGATATCCTCGGAAATTGCTTTGACTTTGTATTGTAATTCAAAATGTTACTTTGAAAACGACTTTCGCTTTCACCAAGCTTAGAAAGCATAGACAGCTTTGACTTCCTGCATTTATCTAACTGCAAGTCATAGACTTCCGTTTCGTTAGCGAAGTCATAAAAGAAACAGGACTTTATCATTTTTGTTTTCCGAACTTTGGGCAAAAAGTTTTTGAAAGATTGTTTTTTCTGATTGTTTTAAGTCATCTTGTCCTTAAATTTTCTGCTAATGAGGAAAGTAAATAAACTAAATTTTCGAACATTGGAACACTACCTTCGCTCCAAACTTTTAATTGAAGATGTTTGACTATAGCTCTCTAATTGTAAGAAATGATTCATGTGGTGCAGCATAAGCCACAAGGAACGAGATGAGTTTACCAAGTGGAAACTTTCTTTTTTCTCCGTAGGTTTCTGCGGAAATTGGAGAAAGTGAAGAGGAGGAAGAGGCGGATGGTGATGGCGGCTCAATTGTTGAGGAAACTGGCTCACCGTCTGAAACTACTCCGATCGTTAGCAGATCCGTCTCTACGAGCCAAACGGTTGGTACAACTGAACCAGCAACGCAAACAACAGCCGAGGAAGACTCAACAACTTCCAAACCTAGGCTTCGCATACCGACAAGAAAGCCAACGAGTGGTCTAACCACCTCAACAAGAAGTCGAGGAACCTCATCCCGAGCGACGTCAACCTATCAATCCACCCTCGCAGCCGCCGCAGATACAACAGGTACTGATCAAGACGATGCAACCACAACAAGTACCCGGAAAGCCCGGAACTTCACTGTGGGAAACAGAAGGAACCTTTTTGCAACTCGAGCGAGGACGCAAAGTTCTACCCCAATACCAGATCCTGTGAGCTCACAGTCCTCCAAGGATGAGAGGTGAATCTTTGATGAACAAATCAATACTTTTCTTTATTTGCCTATGATTCACGCATTTTATTCCTCTATTTAACACGCATAGATAGGTCAACCCAAACCCATGCACGTATATATTACTTTTTCCAAGCAGTGAAATCGCCCATTTTCATTCCCTAAGACACTTCAGCATAATTTTTAAAGATTTTTTTTCTCTTCAAATCAATAATTGATCAATGACATGGCTTTTTATAACAAACTTTTTTGTCTTAAAAAAAGTTTTGACCTCCCTTCCTTTTGAGCAAATTAGTAATCTAAAACAACGGCAATGTATTGTATGTATTATAAAAAGAATTATTATATATTGGAAAGGCTTGTTTGTGTGTAAGTTTGTTTATAAGTTACAGTTTCAATTTTTAGTGGAATTTTTTAGAAGTCTTTGCTGTATAAATTATTTTGCTTTAAAACTTCGCAAAGATGATGACTATGAAAAAAGCCTTTACACTCTTACATTCTACACACTATATACCTAACTATACACAAGAACTCATGAACCGTTTATCTTAATAATACATAATTATGAGGACTACCGAATCACGACAGTTTTTTATACGAACGAAACTATTGTTTTTACTTTTTCTTACTGAATTAAAAGCTAATCAATTTTCTTTGCAAAAACAATGTGTTTACAAAATGGAACGACTTGCTACGACATTATTTAGCGTTAAAAACTCACGAAGCTATAAAGGCAAATCGAAAAAAAAATCTGTGAAAACATTACTTCAATGTAGACACATCGACAAGTTGTGTGGACTAATGAGTTGGACGTCTATTTCAAATGTAAATACGTTTTGTTAACAATACTAATCCTATTGCATGTCAAATCAATTTACTCACTCACCCATTTCCTTTTAAGCCTGAGCAATTGCATGCCTAAACCTATTTTTCCACTTTATAATGACTTTACAAGTTGCTCAATCTACCTTTTCTGGCTTTTTTTCTTGGATTTTTGTAGGTTGTGGAAGGTACAGTTTGCGACGATCAGTGCCTGTTTGATGATGACGCGTTTGCTTGTATGACGAACTATTGACATGTAGCTTTGCTAACGACAATGCAATATCTAGAATTCTAGAATTAGTCATAATTACCTTCGTTGAAATGGCAGCTGTGTGCTTGACTGACTTTTGTTTATTACTTAACTAATAATAAAATAGTTTTACTCCTTTCTTGTTTTCGTTAGCGCTCCCTTCTTTAATTTTTTTAAATGTAATATGACCATTCTACGGGCATTGCAATTTGTGACTTTAGCATGTACGCTAATCTTGCATGGCAATAAAATCCATTCTAACAGCTATACCCGTTGCATCCATTTCGGCAGAGTGTGCCTACATTTATCACAAACTTTCCACCTGACTACGTTGTTTTCATTTTACGGACACAATACACCTTCATTACTGATTATATCATACAACACACACTTGGACATTACATACACACATCAATGAATCATCATTTTACATTTGTACTACTTCAGTCACAGCGACATCACCATATTAGACAACATACCTTACGATTGAGCGAACTGATTTTCTTTAAATCCAAGATCGCTGATTTAATACTTGCGCGTGTCCAAAAATAATATTTTTTACGTTAATTAAATATATTAATCACTTTCATTTTTGTAGTACCCTTCCCTCGATGTAATCAAGCTATTTATATAATTTTTAGTTAGTTCTCTTCATATTTTTTACTTAGTTTGTGTCGTTTTTTTGCCTGTGCTTTTCGTAGAAAAATTTAACTAGGTAGAAAAATAAATGCCAAATTGTGTGCGTATTGCATTAAAAAAGCGGCGACGTTGACTTCCATTAATATTTGTGGATGTATCTATTTGTAATGTACTGACTTTCTTTTCTGTTGTAATGAAGCATGACAAAACAACAGTATCTAAAATATTTAAAATCCAGACAAAGAAAGTTGCATGTAATTTAAATGTACAATTCTTTTAACAATCGTAATTGCATGATAATGTTATATGATATAATTATACTTCTGATGTAATCTTGTGTTTAATAGTTCGTTAGCTAAATCTCGAGTGAAAATTCATTTCAGCTCAGTATTTAAGTGAAAGCAGTTAAAAATGGTAAATCTAGCTGTCATTTAATATGCATGTCCATAGCGCGATGGATAGCTTTTGTAGCCTTTGATGTAAAGCATATTATTTCTCCATTCATAATGCCGTTGTGTTCTTAACCCGAAAAGAAATGTTGAAGCTCAAGTCATGTCATCAAGAAGTCCTTAGTTTGCCCCAGAGGAGTCATACTTTTATTTACAAAAGGCATAATTTCCTCCTTCTATATAAAACTTAGCAGCAATCCAAAGGGCCTTGAAAACGAAGTAGTCACAAGAGCAAATGATCCATTCCAACGGTCTATCAGAGGGCGTACCCGAGGTAAAACAGTTGAGAAGAGCATTGATGCTAACACCGAAAGCAGCCCAAATGATGTTTCCCGATTACGATCCCGAGGTCGATTCCGTTCCAGCACGACAACCTCCTCCACTGATAACTCAATCTCAGATACAGCTTCTTCTGGAAAGCCTACAACAACGCCCATTTTATTCCGGAGACGTAGCAGGCCAACAACAACTTATCGACCAACGACAACAAGTACGACTACGACAACCAGTACTACCACTACTCCTCGTCCAACCACACAGAAAGTAACTGTGCCTACACCGAAGGATTCAGAAGAAGACGAGTCCGAATATTATTACTATTATTACGATGAAGATGAGGAGGAAACGACAACACCAACCAATAAAAAGAATGGAGCACCCTATGACGATCTATTGGACAAGTCTCAATCGCAAAGATCTGGAGGGCTACGGACTCATGATTTTGTGACTGCATCTTCTGGCGCTGGACAAACTGAGAAAGGGTTTACTAAGAGAAACCTTCACTATCGAAATGGTGCTAGCGTAAGCACGAATTCAACAGTCACCAACGCTCCAGTAACCAATGCCATCACATCTTCCAGTACAAAACCAGCCAACGCAAAAGCCGACAATGCGAATCTCAGTAACACAAGGCGCCGAACAAACTACGAGAGAAGCTATGACAGCTTTGGAAGCAGCAGTAACAGCAGAAACTCTCAACAAGCATTTCAAAAGGTTAATCCTAAAAATGTGGATACTAAAACCGAGGTAGCCACTACGAAAGGCGATGCTCAATGGAGTCCAAGAGCTGTTGTTCCCTTATCTGAAAAAATTAAAATAAGAGCGGATGGAAGTGTGGAATGCCTAGACAAAGGTATTTTCCCTCACCCGATTAGCTGCCGGCAGTTTGTCCACTGTGCAGCTAACGAGAACAATGACGGAACTATCCGATCATGGGTGTATGCTTGTCCTAAGTCTTTAAGTTTTGATGCTGTCGGAGGCATGTGCAATTGGACAAATGATAATGCATGTATTGAATAAACTTAGTATTACTATTCGTAAATATGATAGCCAAAAGTAACAAATTCTTCATCGTTAAATAAAGCACAAAACTTAGTTTCAAATTGATGCAAATGAAACCAGCAGAAAGCTTTTATAGTGTTGTTCACATTCCTAAAATGTTTGCCAAGTATTATTTGCAGCAGCAATCGGTGAACTTTGGTGAAGTTGTAAATAATTTGCTGATGAGTATTTTGAAGTAAAATTTAACACCTGTTGAACTAGATGTAAACAAGTGTCAATCTGCAATAAAGTTTCAAATTAAGAGTTTTTTGTCGCATAACTTTATGCTAAGAATAAAGTAAAACTTAGGTAATGTAATATTGTGTTGTACATAATATTGTGAGTCTGTCTGTATGCTGCATGTATGTTTTACGTGAGATTCTCTCGTAATGGGATTTTCCGGATGCTTGGCAAAAGTGAAAGTGTTTTTAGGGATTCGTCTGGAGGTATTATGTGACATGGTGCTTAGAATGATTGTATGAGCAAATGAGTCTATAGAATAAAGACGTATTATTACAGGCCATCTAGTTTTTCACTTAGACGTAAGAGTGTTGTTGTTCGCCATTGTTGCTATTTCGTATTCGTATAAATTAATGTGTCATCTATTTTTTTTATGAAAACAAAAATGTATATAGGAATAACGATGTTTTATTCTATGTTCATAGATAGTACAGTTATAAATGTTTTGTATTCCAAAATGATGTACGTATAGAAAAATAAAGAAAGTTTTTGCGACGTTAAATGGCCATGTTTTCATCTGAATTGGATAAATATTATTGAAAAAAATGTACTACATACTGCTGCGTGTGTGTTTGTTTTCCAATTCATGTAGCTTAATGGATTTTCTCTGAGATTGAGACAATTCTGATGTTGAGCTGACACTGATACAAATGGAGCGTAGGGGATTCCTTTAAAATAATACTACACCTGTCCTAGAAATGCTAATAGCTTCTTGCAACTTGGACACAGGAACTTTTCAGATTTTTCTCAGTTTACTCTGTGAAAAGTAACGTAAGGAAGGATTAAGAACAAGGTAGACAAGCATAAAAATATGGATCGCTGATGGATATTAGTATCAACAACCTATTGCTCATTCAAAAGTAAAAAAATGGTAGCATTTTTTGTTAGAAAACAAAATACGAAATACTTTCGCCCATCGTTGAAGCTCATAATGATTCTGAGAATTTCTCAATTCATTCAACTGGAATGAGCGACAGTTCTTTCTCAGACACATCATCCTTATTTGCGCTAGATGAAGTCTTTTTTTAATGTTTTTTCGTTGAGAATTCGTCCTGCTTTGCTCTCCTCCGATAGGGATATGTTACCTCGCGTAATATAATGCACGAAAATATGTAACTATTGCGCTATCATCTATACATAATAGATTTCAGATAAAAGAAACCAATTTTATGTTCAGGAAGTGGAATAATAATTGGACGAGCCTTAAAACCCCTGTTTTCCAGTATGTTGCATACAACGTGTTGCGAAATGGCCTATATATTTCTAGAATTTCAATAAAAATAGGTGACACGTACATCCTACCATACCATCCTTTCCTTTTCACCGTTTGCTTCCAGCCAAGCTCTCAGAAAGAGACCGTTATCAAAACAAACGGAGAAGACGACGAACCTTTTTTCGTCTTAAAATTACCATAAATATTTAGATTCTTTTTCAGACGCGATTGTGTTTTTAAACTACGGAAAGATTGTACAGATGCTCTACTTCGTCCTGGAAAGCATCCGCTACCGTTTTCAAATCCTCCCGAGAAAAAACAGCTTGTTCCCCTACAACACTAATTTGAACCCGATCCATATAACTGTAAATCAGGAATCCCAACGCTGCAACTCCTGCCCCCGCTCCGGCAGCTGCATAAACATGCAAAACCTTTTGTCCCAGTGCGTTATAATGAGTGTCTCCAAAGGGAAAGTTTGAGATGGATACAGGGAATGATCTATTTTTCCCAATTAGTCCTGCCATCGATGATATCATCGAGCCCCCAATTATCGGGATGTATTGACCTAAAAATGGCATTGTTGACTTTTTCACTAAAATGATGTCTTCCTCGCATTTATGCAATCTGGTAATTGGCTCCATGTTCCATGTCGGCAATCTTACAAACGCACCTGTACTGTTGTTGTTCAAGATAACAAGAAAACGAAACATTTCAAAATACATCTCATAATGAGCTTGTTTAGGTCCTGTTAATTGTTAGTACCAATGATTTCGCAGTTTCCTCGGATGATTTGGCAAAGGGAGCATCATGACACATGGCGTGGCTCGGTGTTTTTGGGATGTGCCCACTCCATACTTCCTAGTCCAACACTTTTCCATTGCAGCGGCAAGACAAGAATGCACTACACCCGAAAAACTTACTCCAAATCTGTTTTTGATATCTTTTATACGCGATGTAGGTATAATCGAAGAAACTTGTAGGATTTGCCTCCACTTTTTCCTTTGATCTGGGATTTTCCAAGGACTGTCTTTTAAACTTAGAACGATTAAGTGGGATATTTCCCGGATCATACGTACAGGGTAGGTAAGCCTAAACCAGAGATGTTTGAGTTTGTTACGATCCGCATACTTTGGCACAGGCATGCTTACAGGTTGTGATCCTAAAGCGGATATTAGAGTAAAAACTGCTCCGTAACCGTCAGCTAGGCAGTGATGGAATCGGAATATAATGACCGACATTTTCTCCCCTGTTGGGTTGAGCTCTGGATTTGCGTAGTTCTGGATGAAAAGAATTTCCCAGGGACTTTTGTACGAGGGAAAAGACTGATTTACGAGATCTTCAATAAAGGCATCTAGCTGGCCACATGAAATAGTGGAGATATCTTGACCTATCACTGGAGACCCGAGTTTAACATGGTTTTCAATTTGAAAGTGTTCGTCTTTAGTCCAATATTTATAGCCCATGTAAGATGTGACAAATTGCTTTGCTTCTGGATATCGCAGCACTTTGGAATGCATATCTTTTGCATCGAGCAAATTCTTTTGAATGCTCACCCTGAGCTGGTCAATTGTTATGCAGCCGTCCAAAACAACAGAGGCAACTATGTTCGAGCGTGGAGACTTTTCTGGCAATGTAAACGGCTCAATGGCAAGAAACTGTCCTCGTGCAGTCACCATGTTTCCAAGATTTGGATGGTACCCAAGTTTGGTAACTTTTGAAAGCACGTAACGAAACAAGTACATGGGAATCGCTAGTACGATGAGAACGAGGTAGACACTCAACACAACTACTCCTACAACTAAAGTACATAGTTCTGTTGTAATAACTTGAAAAAAGAGATTAAGGCTGGAATATTTAAGAAGCTGACGCTTGTTCATGTTCTCTACGGTTTTAGACAATTTTAAGGTTTACTCGTGAAAAGCAACGTACATTGTGTAATTTTTTAGCAAAGAGTCCGAAAAATATATGCCTGTTGTAGATGCAACAATGAGTACTGTATAGGTTGTCGTCACAGTCCAAAATAACTTTTTCCTTACCCAAAAATGAACTCATTGCATGACCTCTTATCTAAGGCGGAAACTTATGCACATTTCTCTATGCACACTTTTCTTTTTCTATCATTGTTGGTAATTAGCACAATAGCTCCATCATCATCACAGTACATAAACATATGCACGTATGCAAAGTATTTTACGTATACTTCAGTCCAGTCCTTTTGATTTTTCACCGATTTACGCATTCATTAAATGCCAAATCCACCAAAGTGAATTTTAATATTTGTCAATGTCAAGAACATTTGTGATTCGTAAAGGTCACATGCAACTCGCTCGAAAATTTATTTACTCAGTCTTACAGTAATTACTGACTACTAACAAGTGTATAAAACACTACATTACAGGTTCATTTCTGTTTGGAAATGTCATTAAGAACATCGATTTCTTTCCTTGCCAGAGCCAGCGTTTCGTCCAGTTCAGTTTTACTTAGAATTGAAGCTTCAGCAGTTGCCGTAAGATATACGTTCTCTCCACAGCTTATAGCCATAAATCCCACTCCTACGTATACAAAAATGCTTTTATTTAGTATCATTTACAAGTTCTTAAGTCTTCAAAAAGTCAAATTCAAAAGACTCACCTGTAATGCCTCCTAATAATCCAGCTGCGAGTGAGACCGACAAAACTTTTCCATTATTCGCCTCCAGCCTTATATCATTTAGCCCCACTGAAAAGTTCGTTAAGCCTGCTACATTAACTCGATTTTTCGAAATGTAATAAGCTATATGTGAAAAGTTCCATCCCAAAGTATTAGCAAAGAATTTTAGCATCACGGGTATTGTGGAAAACTTTTGTTGAAGCAACTGATGGTTGCAGTCTTTCACCCTTAGAACTGGATCCGGGAATGATTTCATGGCAAGGTCGACTTGTGCCCCTGTCCTGGAACCAACGCAAAAATACATTTTTTTTTTCAAAGTGTTCCAGACATGAAGATTTCATTTTAATTCTAGGTATCATTACATATGGTTGGTTAGCGCTCTCGGATGACCAGGCAAAGGCAGTACGAAAAAGAACGCCTCCCTGTCAGTAAAATCACACTCACTTCCATTAGCTTGTTCCCTTATTTTGCGTTTCCTCCATTCGGACAAGCCAGCAGCAACAGCAGCGAGCAAAACACTGCTAAATGTCACCTTCAACTTGTCCTTTATCTCTTTGATCTCCCGCACTGGAATAGATTTTGATTTACTATAAACTTGCTTCCACAACTTTTTATTGTCTGCAGAACGGAAAACACTTTTACGAATGCCTTTCACGAAATAACCGCCAATGTCACGGGCTAACTTAATTGGAAATACAATGCCATTGAAAATTCCCTCCCACTTGGAATATACTGGCTTAGGTAGCTCTACTGAACCCAAATTTGATTGTACGACTCCCTCAATTAGGGAGTAGAGAAGTGAAAATCCATCAGCTAAAGTGTGGTGTAATCTCACTATAATTATCGTTTTCACCCCGTCAGGATACTCAGCGTCAATATAATTGTTCGCTACATACACCTCCCACGGACTTCTTTCCCTCTGGAAGTGTTTATTAAGAAGTTCCTCGATGAAGTTGGAAATGTCTTTTTCCGAGGTAGCCAGATCACTCTGCCAAGTGGTAAAGGTGCAAGGCTTGACATGATTGTTGATATCAAAATATGGGTCATTCTTCCAGAAACTAAATCCCAACCAATTTTCAATATACTGCCTATACTCTGGATAGACAACCTTTCCAGTTGAATCCTCTGTCAAAGTCACCATGTTTGTGAATCGACTCTGGAACTCCGCGAGGGTAAAATGACCTTGAAACACAATAGGGACTACAAGACAACTCCGCGGAGGGTTTGAGGACAATAGTTCTGATGAAAACAAATTCCCTTGTGGGTTAACAATATTCGCCAAATCTGGCCGAATATTTTTAGCAAGCTTACGCACGAATAGCCGGAAAAGGAATATGGGGCTACTTAAAACGTACAAAAATACTATATTGATTAGAATATAGAATCCAAGCAGGTATAGGAATACCTCTTGGAAAATTTTTGGAACGCGATAGATGGAATTAAGTTTTCGAGACGACATCACAGTCGTTTGATAATCTGGCTTCAAAGTGTCCGATAACAATAAAAAAATTACTAGTGAAACTGGATCCTTTCAAGCTGGGGAAGGAATCCTTCAAAGAAAAACCTTTTCGGTAAGTACTATTAGCTTGCTATCCTCTTCCCTTCCACTTTGATCGAAGCACAATTCTGGGATAAATACCGGATTCACGAATTCCATGAGGTTTTATTGAAGATTTTCTTTTCATAATTGGTTCACTAAATGATTGAAAACCTCGAAAATAAATAATAAGGTATCTGGCTGGGCAGTAATTCTCATCTCAACAAGCAATTCAATATATGAAGTAAAGGGATATTTAATTTTTGTTTTGCCATAAAATTCAATCATTTCCCATAATTACAAATATAACATGTTCTTGAAGGTTTATTTGGTCTGAGAAGTTCTTCACAAGATACTTTTTTATACAAACCCTACGCATTATTAACCAGCGATGATATTTCACGGGCTGTTTACAAGTTGTTAGTTTTCTGTACGCCTTTATGTACTTCCAAAGTTTAATTATTTTACAATTCTGTGGGAAACGCTTTATCCTGACCATTCTCCATTCTGTGCGCATTATGTACTCTGTCGATTGATCGAGCGGAGTGAATAAATGCATACGTAAATACTAAAACATAGGTACTAATGCGTGTAGATATCTTAGCATTTTATAAACATACTTTAATTTAGAATACTAGAATGTAATTGATCGTCAATCATGTAAACATGTATCACTGTACAATGCATGCTCAGGCAAAAAATGGCACTGGGCCTTGCAAACGTGATGGCTTTATCGTATACTAGCTTTGTGAAGCATGTGTTCCAATTTTTCTATGTTTTGCCGTACGTTTGTTCAACAGTATCAAATTGAGGATCAAAGTAGATGGGATTGAGGTTTCATGAAATATCTGACGCCTTGTTTGATAATTTCTTCCATTGTCAACATATTTCATCTTAACGTTACGATACATTTCCTCTGAAAAAAAAAACCTTCGATTCCAACTTTTCGTGCTTTATTATCTCCTGTGATTTGTCACTAACCATACTCCAGTAGAATTTAAAATAATAATAATTATTACTTCCTTTGTAAAAACCACTAATGATTTTAAAATTAAAGAAAAAAGAAATGTACAACTATTAGTATGTTATGTTATCCAGAATGAAATTATTTATAACTTGAAAATCGGATCAAGATTGAACTCAAACAAAGAGGTATCTGGTATGGCAATGAAATTTATGTCAGCGTTAGATGTCCTTAGGTTAAGTTTCATCCCAAAATTTTGGGCCAAAATATTTAGTCATTGGCGAGATATTGGCCCGAACGTAAAACACCTTGTGCCCTGACTGACGGTCACATGCTTGCACCTAGAAACCTGAAATTCGGTGTGCCGGGGTAGTTTCTGACGCTTAACATAGCGTCGTTTTGCGTTTTTCGAATTTTTACGCGGGAAAATCGCTTTTTTTTGAAAAAATTCAAAAAACCATCTGCATGTATAAAAACCTTTATTTATATGCTT
>VICI01000041.1:0-20138 GCA_019593645.1 Akabosia matsudoensis | reverse complement strand
ATTTTTTTGAAAAAATTCAAAAAACCATCTGCATGTATAAAAACCTTTATTTATATGCTTTTAAGGATGCTCAAGTGTACGGGAAGTTGGTTTTCCCAAAAAATGTACGGTTATATAAATTTTTTTCAAAAAAGCGATTTTCCCGCGTAATTCATCGAATGTAGTCTCATTACTCTAAGCTGTGAGCGAATATTTTGAGTCCTAGACTCTAAGGTCTATACGGTGAGGTAGTCCATATTGTGTTGCTGTAGTCACATCGTTATGTACATGTGAGGACAACATTTGCTCTTTGCGACGACCTTTGTCGGTTATTTTTTTACCAAGCTGACATAACGGATAAGTAACACATTATATCCACACCAAGACGAATAACTTTGACCTGACAAGCAATGGGAGAATACGGATCTATTTGTAAGAATTTTAGGCTTATTTATATGGTTTGTCCCGTTGTCGAATTTAGAAAAATATTATACGGAATTGTTCAGTTTTGCACGAAGAATTCGAATAATACATTTGTTTTTCCGGCAAACGCTTACTTCCGGTGTTATTAGTGGTCGAAAGCTAATTTTTCCAAGGGTACCCCCTTTGGTTACTTATACGATTTCTTTCAAATTAGGTTAGGTTAGGTTGGTTAGGTTTGGAAACGAGGTGAGTCAACGCCACATACATATATAGCCCCGATTTTAAAAAATATCCCGCATGTAATTGCGTGCGAAGTGGGCAGGTTAGGTTGGTTACGTTTGGAAACGTATAAATTGTATTAGTAACATAAGGGGGTACCATTGGAAAAATTAACTTTCGACTGTTAATAACAACGGATAGTAAACGTTTGCCGGAAAAACAAATGTATTATTCGACTTCTACGTGCAAAACTGAACAATTTTACATGACGTTTTTCTAAATTCGACTACGGGACAAACCATATAAATGTTCCGAATTTTATTCAAGTAAACATTGTGAACTTTTCAAATATCAACGTGGCTGGATTCTATATTCAAAATTGCCACCATTAGATTGTGTAAATGTCGTTCTGAATATTTGTTCTTCTGAATTGAACTCTGAATTTAGCTATGGAGCCGCCTCAATACCCTACATTACCTTGTGAATCGGAGGAAGACTGGGTGTACGAAATGAGGAGGATCATGCAAGAAATCATTCCAGGACTTTTTCTCGGACCATACGCTGCTGCATCTCGAAATAAGCTGGAGGACATGCAAAAGGCAGGCTTGACTCACGTAGTTTGCGTGAGAGCTCCAGATGAAGCTCACTTGATCGGAGCAAATCATCCCGAACACTTCAAGTATCTGGTGATGGACATGCAATACTCCTGCCCTGAGTCAATTATACCGAAAGTAAAAGAGGTACGGGCTTTCATCGATGACTGCTTCAAAACCAGTGGCAAGGTGCTGGTCCACGGGAATGCTGGAATGTCAAGATCTGCTGCTCTGGTCGTGGGATACATAATGGCGACGTTTGGAGTCACATTCCAGAAGGCAGAACGGTTCGTACGAAGCAAACGTTTTTGCATGGCCCTCCAAGAGTCGTATGGACGACAACTGAAGGAATACGAACCTATTTGCAAGGCCCTTCACGACTCCGTTTCCGGCAACACCAGAACGAATGGGCCGCTATACCAATCCCTCAAACGAAGCATTGAAAGTATTGATGATGATGACAACTCTCAGGAAAGTCTTGCCGTAGGACATCGAAGGCTGATGATTGAAGAGGACGGGCAGGAACGGATGGAGATGGAGTAGATTTTTCTTCGATAGAAGTGGAATATAATGAGTGTTGACTAATTAAATGATGAAGATAGGAAGTACTACGAGTGTTTATTCAAAAAACGAATTTCCCTAAATAAAAAATAGTGTTGACTAAATAAAAAATGTTTCTGTGATAATTACTGTACAAATAACAAACCAATACTTTAAATAGTTCTGTCACTTGAAAATAATAGGACTGATGTTTTGTAATAATTAATTTTAACTAGTAGGAAGAAGTTTTCGAAAAAATCCCTGCTTGCCCAATATTATCAAATTCATTATATACCCAGCACATGCCGCTTATAAGAGAATATACCAAAAGCTTGTAAAATAACCTTAACATGAAATTACTTCTTATTCAAGTCATGATTTATATTTTTACTTGTAATTTTCAAGAACCAACTCAACACATTGCATCAAAGTAGACATGGTAGGGGGATTATAAATATACATACGACAGGTTTTTCCTTTCTCGTTGAGGGAAATCCAAAACTCAGACGAAACTAAGATAACTTCAAGAACATGTTATGCAGTTATGACTGACGATGGATTCTGTGCATAACTTTGTATTCAGTCATATATATTGTTACGTAACTCTGATAGAGTCAATAATGTACATGTTTGTTTTTTAACCACTTAAACCGCTTAAGAGGAAAATCGTGATCGCGATTAAAATTTTTGGAAACTTGCTTGAATAACTGAATATCAAAGTCAAGTAGCAGCTATAACTTCTTCGAGTAAGATGTCAACAAAACTGCCTTTCACGTGTTGTCTCATCTCAGACTGGAAGATACTTCGTCACAGTCTACATTTTGGTATCAAAGCAGCAGGAAAGATAAGATATAAAGTTTGCTCGCGTGGTTTAAAAAATCCTCGTGTAAGTGCACAAATCTTTATTAATATGAAGAGTCGAATCCAGAACTTTATTCTCAGCGTTTAAATATTGTACAGAACTATTATTTGGAACTTTAAAAACCTCCTCGTGTAAAGTGGGCTCGTATGAAACTTCGAAAAAAGTTTAGGGCATTTTGTAATTTTGAATTGTTGACAACTGAAACCATTAAAAGGTAGGAACAATGTCTTAACTCTACTTATTTGTAAACCTAAAGTGCAAAAGCAAAGTGAGTAATGTCAAACACTTTGTGAAGTCCACGCAGAGGAGTATGTGTCACTACAATAATTGAAGTTGTTGAATTAGCGGAGAAAATTTGTTGCAAGGTTAGGATGTGAACACAAAAGGTTGATAGACATACAATTTCCGTATCAAAAAAGAAACGGAAACTGCCATGCTACATTAAGGACCTTGAATGAATACCGTATGCATATTTTTAGATTTTTCAACATAAAATATTAACCTAGGCACACGGTCCGTAACAATCGCATACTAATCATATACATTATGCGGGAAAATAAAATATATGTTATGTGCTTCAAGTCAGATTCCTATAACTTACTGCGTCTCGTCACGCAATTTAAACTGCAGTGCAATATGTCATGTATTTCTTCGAGCGGAGTTTGCTCAACGATTTTGATTTTGCGTAGTAAAATGAAAACGGCTCACAATTATAGTTATTAGCGCGAAATACTCCATTAAATTACTGACGAACAAAGAAAACGTATTCCATATATGTTGTGTATTTACAGTATTTTTATGTAGTTGTGTTGAATCTAACTTCCCTCTTCGCACTGTGATGCTATTGCTCTATACATAAATAGAATGCCACTCCACTTTTAAATTATGAGAAAATGAAGAAAGGCAGAATAGGGTAATAAAGTTGTGGCAAATGCCATCTTTCTTTTTGGTATGGGGATTTATGCGCTGAATATGGAGGTAACACAATTAGCAGGTTGAACTTTCCTCCCTGTCAAAATGTGTGTCAACAAAGTATCGTGTATCGTATTTTAAGTAGACAATCTCAAAAACATCAAGAAAGAAACAAACAGAAAATATGATGACAGGACATGTATGTACAAGAAAGGGTAACCTTCTCACCTTAATCCCGAGGCAGCTAGAAGACTGTGCGACGAAGAAAGCAAGTGTCACTCTATTCCCCGAGAAAAATGTGTAATAAAGGGTTACATAAAAGTAAGGCAATCAAATGAGCAAGCAATATTGCTCAAACTAGATTTCGTCTTGACTAGAAGCACGCTGTCGAGGAGGCGTAAATAAGGCGTGGGCTGCTTTAGCTATGGAGAAAGATTAGAGATAGTTATAATGAGCTGGTTAGAAAAACCCAACTCTTTTCTAGTTTCCATGAGCTAAAGCACATAAAGAAATAGCAAAGCTTTCTGTAGGTTCACAGTCGTGCTGAATCACGACAAGAAGCAACACAACGACGCTCGTGCTCTTAGAATTTGCAATGGAATGTTGGTGACGATTGTGTTTCACTTGTTTGTGATTAAACTTATGGTGTCTTTCTGTCTTTGTGAGACCTTAACACTTTGATGGCAATTCTGTTGCATCGCATACGAAGCTTTAGAACTAAAAACTTGTGTGTTGGATCTGGTACAACTGTAATTACGTGCGCTGGGTCAAACTTTTATAATTGGACAATCTGAGCATCCTCAGATTTACGTGATAGAACATCTACCCAGGTAGTACGTTATTTCTTTGAATAGTAAATTAATATACAATTTAGTAAGCATTTCCACAATTTTGGAGACATTTTCCCTTTCCCAGCCAATATAAAAACCAGGTTTACACTTTCGTGGTCTCAGTATACCCCACATGTTTCAGTCGTTGTGTGTACGTGAATTCTTAAAAGTCTCCAACTTCTGAGCAAATTAATTTAACATGACATGACGTGTCACAACGTATAGCCTATTATAATACACTCATTTGTTTGTTTGGAAAAGGGGCGCTTGCAGTAAAGCTTATAATAGCCCAATTGATACCTATCTAAACTACAATACAAACGAAAGTGAAAGTTTTGCTAGTATAAAGGCATAAAGAGTATAAAATTGTGGCCTTCATCTGAAATAGATTCAGACTCGAAGTTGGAGGCTAAACTTGAACCATACTCAAACAACAAGTAGTTTCAGATCAAATAATGCTAAAGACTGAATAGTGAATAAATTAAAAAGTAAAAAGCGGAGTTTAGCGATTTTGCACAGCAGCTTTGACTATGCACGAATTAAATTCAATCGTTTATGATAAACTTGTATACCTAGGTATATACGCAGCAATTCCATTTGACCTTAAGTGCATACATATTCGATATATTCCCAAGTCCGACACAGTAATAATAGAGCGACAAACTACACAAATTCGCTATTTATTGGGATAAAATACCATTTTCTGCTCATGCGTCTCAATGAAACTAGACAGTTTCTTTATGAATAAAATATATGAAATCCAATTTCTATCACACTATAAGACCATTGCACACATTGCATTACCAATCGTCTCTTGGTGTACATTAATTGTGAGATGACACATTTATTAACATGTGAAAAGAAGGGACTTACTCACATATTCACCTTTCTAACTAATTCTTAGAAGAAACTCAAAGCAAATATCAATATTGAAAACGAAATGATGTGCCTACGTCAATGTTCATTCATGATCATGATTATTTTTTGGAAATGAACTCGTAAAGAAATCTGTTATTGAAGTTTCAACGATTTTAGAGGAAATATAACTTGATTTATGAACATAACTTCTGACGTTTCGGCTTCTTACAGTATAAGCCTTCATCAGAAGAAATCTGTTGGAGAAGATCAAAGTTTGCACTGTTAGATGGATAGACAAAGCCTAATTTCTATCATTTTACAACGCCTCATGCTCTCGTTATAATTAAATATGAAGTATCTAACATATGACAGGAGTAAAAAAATCCTTTCTCTTTTGCTGGTGAAAGCATCGCAACAGAACCAAATCTAACCTGTTGAACTTTTTTATAACTTTAGCTTCGGTTGAATAAACAATCAATTCTAGATAAATAAGAACGAAATAATTATGCACAGGCATGCATATACGTACTCCATGCAATGTATAATGTCGAATGGGTTGATGTGTATTGTCGTTCTTTGTTTAAAATGTACTTAGGTACCTAATCTATTCCAAAATTATCATAACATCCTTGATTCGCTTCCATGTTTTCGCACGAATATTCCCATTCCTTAGTTTCGTTTCACCTCTGCAGTTGTTATACCATTGATATATGCCGTTTTATATGTTCATGCCGCAGTAGTATCATTAACGGTTTTCTCCATTAGACTCAACAGTAAGTTTTTGTCGTGGCATGCATTGATGTACTATGTACTGGAACACGGTTTGAAATCGGCAACAACAGAAAATCAATGTTTTTCACGGTTTTCTAAAAGGGAACACATAACATACTTTATAAGTAAATGACCAATAGAGGCTTCCGTCTTACTTTTCTTAGGAGCAACTACACAAGAAGGCTGGGTTGCTTAATGCATACTATGTGTCAATGCCCGTTCATTTAAACACACTAAAGCATTTATGTGATCCTAATTTTTAAGCTCGGACTAACATGTCTACTGTATTTAAAGATTACATCAAAGCTGGGAAGCCCTGCTAATCACAGTTTTGGATCTATTGATAATACAAAACTGTCCCTTTCTTCAAAACTATAGGTTAGAACTCGTTACATAAGTATTTCAATACGGTAAATGGGAGAAACCATATTTAATTTCCTTTAGAGGTGGTTCTACCTTTCAGGAAAATAAAAAGGAAAGTGAATTTTTCGTCATCTTTCTTCGACAAGAAAAGCTTACATCTGATAAGCCTCCAAAGTCGAAGGAGGATTGATGGAAAATAGGGAACTGGTAAATCTTTTCCATTTTTTGCATACCTAATTGAAGGAGACTCCCATCATGCTGCATGATGTATGACGGTGAAAGGGCAATGGGCGACTTCAATAGTTTGCACCATTTTGGAGGACATGTAGAGGCAGAAATTCATCGTTTAGACGGAACAACATATAAAAGTTAGAAAATACTTTTATGCAGAAAATCAACAATCAGCTTTTATAAAGCTTCAGCTTTTTTCAACCACTATTGCGACTAATCATGTTGATCACAATAACCTGACTAACCGTCGTGGTTAATGATGCCGTTAAAAAAAAGACGAGGATGTAGCACAAAAATGACGCAAAATGACCGACACGAAAACTCAAGATTATTTTCTGTTTAGTGAGACGTACAACATGAATTACCAATTCTAATCCCTCACAACAAACACTAATGTTCTTGAAGAAAACATGCAATCTAATCATTTATATGAATATTGAAAAGGTGTAATTTGGGTTGCTGTTTGATCACAATAACCTGACTAACCGTCGTGGTTAATGATGCCGTTAAAAAAAAAGACGAGAACGTAGCACAAAAAATGACGCAAAATGACCGACACAAACACTAGATTATTTTCTGTGTATTACAGCGGCAGCAATCTTTATTTTTCACAACTTTTATTAGGATTTTACACCTTTCTTCTTAACCCTTTTGGTAAAGAATCCACACACCAAAAGTTACTCTGTCTTGAGATCACTTTTCTCAACCGCACTCTCGAGATTCCCAATTGACTGCCTGCTGCCCGTTCGACTGCACCGTCACTCCCAATCTCCCTCTGCTGCACCCTGAAAAAAGAGATGAAAAACGGCGTGGTCATGAGATTTTGCCGCGCATCCACCCACGCAACAGCGTGGTCGTCTCCGTTACCATGCAACGGCCACATCGAGAATAAGTTATCCCTAAAAAACTACAACACGGCGCATTTTCCTTCAAGTATAGAAATCAAAGAGATCTTGCATCCATGATGACCATTGTTACACGGAAGGTACGTTGTTTATTTGTTCCTTAGCAGATTATTTATCAATTTGTTTTACCTTCGTATGGTATTCGTTACAGGTGGCGGTAGAGTATGAATCGGACATGCCGAAAGATGCTTATTACCACAGGAAAAAGCAAATCCCCGTAGTTACATCTCAATTGTTGCGAGAAGTTTATTTCTATGACATCAAACAATCTCAGCATGCAAACAACTTATCCAGAGAGAATCAATCGGTTACCAACGGCAATTCACAAGAAGATACAAGTCAGGAGGTAGTATCAACATCAGCCGTGCTCCCAATCGGTGGTAATGAAGCAACAGTTCCACGCAAGTGCAGTAATCAAAGTAACGAAGCCGTACCATCCTCTTCTGAATCCGAATCCTCTTCTCCTGAAGCAAGCAGGAAGTCTGAATGGAGCAAACGATGTGACATATCCAATATCGTAGTTTTTCACACAAAGTGGCAATGTCGCATCAGCAAAAAAAAATTTCAAATTGTTTGGAAAACCTAAAGAAAATTAAAACAACGATTTATTATTTTGAATCAATTTGTTATCATCATTTACTATCATCGGGTTTGTCATACTCCTAAGGTGCACACTAATTATTACATCGTAATGACGAAACTTTTTCACTTCAAAAGAATTGTAAATTGCTGATTTTAGATACCAGCTTGTATTCTCACATTTGAATGTTTGTAAGAATATCCAATTTGAAATGTAAATTTTCTATTAAAACAATTACTACGGAAATACTCAGTAATAAAACGCACGCAAGCCAGATTACAGAGAACACGTGACTGTTTACAGGATGAGGCAAGTGGGTTTCTTTCTTATTCGGGTTCTCTTTTTTGAAAAAATAGTGATTTCTCCATCGTGCCTTTGGCACTGAAAATTTAAATTTAACTACGTCGACATGCCTAGTCAATACTTTCTCCACTTCATACAAGTTCAGAATCGCATTGATGTCATCATGGTAACCGTCCCACCTATTGTACAGTCCACTCTCAAATATGTGACCAAGTCCTGTTTTGAAGAGTGGATAGAAAAAATTGTTTGTCACGGTCCACGGCATACACGTCATAAAATTGTCCACGCCAACTGCAGGAGAGCTCCGCTTACGTGGAGTGAAAACTTCCAGGATTAGTTTCTGCATACGCATATGTTTTAACAAGTCCAACTGACCAATCACATCCTCATAAATCTCTTCATATAAATTACTATAAAATTGAGTTTTTGGCCTTAAATTATTTTGATGAAGGTACATTGCCGCCGAGAATTCTCTCATTGCAAACAACCAATCACTTTTGTATACAATTTTGTTCAACAATTGTGTATAATAGTTGGGATAATTTCCTGATTCGACAGCCTCTCTCAAATTGGAAGTAATTACAGATTGCCAGCTACTGTTATAAGATGTTCCAATGAATGTTAACAGAGAAAAACCGCTATTGGCAAGCTCCTCTAAACCTGCTGGAAATGCTACCTCATTCAAGACAGTCATGTAAGAAAACATCGTCCCTTTGTAAGTTTGACTGATTATGTACATGCCAAAATACCAAATTATCCAATTGCTAGCCAGTAATTTTCGATGCAGTTCAAATGCCAACGTATGTTCAAGTGGTGGACAAGAACTTTGTTCCAACAACGACCCGAGTAAGCGTGCCGGCCCGATAGTGACATCTAACATCACAGTTTTAAGGTTTTTACTTCCATGGATGAAAGAGAATAAAGTCTCTGTTACCATTAGAATGGACATTAGTGCAAAAGAAAGAACTATGGATGCCCATGTTGATTTGTCAAAAGGATTAGTCAAAGTTGCATCTGCTAATGATGAAGACTGATTTGCATTTGAGGTTTCTTGAATGATCAAATAACCCCAGGATTCAAATACAAGACCGAGTTCCACGATAACTCGATTGTTCGGCTTGACGTTATCCGAAATGTAGATCATTGAAGAGCGAGTTCTCCTCCTCAATGTTGCAATGGGAACCTTACCGTATGAAGACATGCTATAGTTAAGCTTTCTCCGAAGTGTCTCAATTACACACAACTCTACTGTGGGCGGTCTTTTCCCTCTTTGTACTCCGTAGTAAAGCTGATAGCAAGTAAACGACTTTCGTCCGTGATTCAGTTCGTAATGTTCCAAGTCAGCATTGATACGTTTTTGTTGTAAATCAACACTTTGAAAGCATTCGTTATTCGAAGTGATTAGTTCACGCTGAAAACTTACAAACTGACTGTGAGGACATACCTCCGTAACGTTTGCAAATTTTAGCACTACAAACACGGACAAATTGGAATAAAATGATTTCCCGAACAATTGAGTAACAGTTCTAATACCTGGTTGCTCCTTTACAAGCAGTACAACGAAACTGGCTTTCTCTGTTACACTTATTGTTGTTATTTCGTCTTCACTTGGAAACTTATTTTCTTCGAGATCGCTCGCATAAAAATGCATTACACACTGAGTATGCCTTCTGAATTTTGACTCAATGTGACTTTGCCACTGATACGGATGTTGCCATGTTTCTTTATTCAACCTGAATGGTATCAAAGCAATGGTGACATCGTTGTCGGGAAGAAGGAAAAGCCTCTGTAGCGCTTGCCAATCGACCAGTACTGAAATGTTTTGAACCCTATGGAGCGTGTAAAATAGTCGCCAGTGGCAATGATGTAAATTTGCGAACACGTTTTCTCCATTTGAAAAGGCTTCACAAAAATCACAAGTCGAAAAAACCAGAAAAATGTACAAAACTTTTTGCCCGTAAAAGTACATTTCCTGGCAAAATTTCATGATGGAATACTTGCACCTTTCATTGGTTGTTTTTCTTGATTCTGAAAACATGATTGTGTGATGAATTTGTGAAATTGTAGTGGAAGTAAAACAAAGCGTTGTAGTGTTTGTTTAAACTATTTGGAATTTGAAATGAGGCTCAAAAACTCATTCATGTAAAGAACTGAATACTTAGGGCTGTGTAATATTCTACGAATTTATTTACATTATTGTTTAACAACTTTGCAAACACATTATCAAAATGTCATGTTCCTGTCAACTGACCATTTAAAACAAACCGTTACTGTTTTCTGGCAGCTTCAAGGCCATTGTTTACTGTGGCCTCTGCTAATGCCAAAACCCCTTCTCCAACAGCTAAAGAACCCCCTTGATTTTGTACAAGAATCTGGGTGCCACTCCCTTCAGCGTCAAGGGTGTCCGCAGCGGTTGCTGCGTTGTAGCCATCGATTACCTGAATGGTACTACTTTCACCGGTTGCAACATTAGCACTACTTTCTTGGACTACGGCAATCCCCTGGTCCAGAGAGCTTACAGAGCCAGAGCTCAGAGAGAGTGCAGCAGGGCTTTGAGCATCTCCATTTACCAGAATACCAGTCTCGTGGGATGCTGCTGCTGCTCCCGAGCCAACAACGATACCTTCTGCGGTCAGCGTAAGCTCAACTGAAACGTTTAAACAATATTTTGTGATGAAAATATATTTAGCAGTGAACAGATAGTAGAAAGTATGAAAAATTATGACTTACTTTGTGATGATGGAGACGACCATCCTGAGGATGAAACTGGAGAACTGGTTGTGGAGTCTTGAGATGGCCAACCCATTGTTGTTGATTCGTTGGCTACATATTCAGTAGTTGTTGAAGGTTCAGTAGTTGTGGTAGTTTCCGGTGCTGACCATCCAGTGGTGCTGGTTTCAGGTGCGGCCCAACCAACGGTGCTGGACTCGGGTGCTGGCCAGCCAACGGTGCTGGACTCAGGTGCTGGCCAGCCAACGGTGCTGGACTCAGGTGCTGGCCAGCCAACGGTGCTAGACTCAGAAGCAGGCCATCCGGCGGTACTGCTTTCAGGCAATGACCATCCGCTTGTAGTTGTTTCGACTGACAAATCAGTTGTTGAAGGATAACCCCAACCAGGTGTAGATTCTGGGGGCGATGTGGTCACATCAGAACTTGCCCATCCTTGTGTAGTCGAAGCAGGGGAAGATGTAGTCGTTTCAGCGACAGACCAGCCGGTAGTTGTTACTGGGGGTGGAGCCCATCCAGGAGCTGCTGCTGGTGGCCAGGTCATCTGAAGTGGGGGCAATTCAGGAATAGTAGGTGGGTACAGTTCATTTGCTGGTTTTCTTGGAGGGTAGGGAATACCATGGTTTTCAGCGATCTGTTCAGCTGTTTGTAGGTTGGAAGGATTTAATACTACTCTGGCTGCGGCACTCATTGCCGACACCAGGAGGACGGTACTTATGTTTGTAAATGATGACATTTTGGCCGAGAGTAAAGTGAGAGCTTCGAAAGACTGTGTGAAGGAATGATCACTTCTGGCCAAATTTTAGCCCTTATGTACGATCTCGGAATTTAAGCATTCCTGCGACAGGAGAGGTGTCCCAGGTTAAGGTGCTTTTGTACAGTAAAAATTCAGACACTCTTAGTTTACAAAACAGGTGCATCAGTTAGCATCATTAATGTATATCTAAAACGTAAAAATCTTTTACACTGAAGCATAATCGTTAGCCTTAATGGATATTTTAAAAATAAGTTGCCGGTTGACCCAAAGAGGCTTTATAGGGAATTCGATTTTGCCACTTTCATTATCCAAATTCTTTTTTTATTTTTAGTGTAAAAAGGTACGTCCAGGCCGGACTGGAGTCTTGATTTGCATAAAGACTACACCGAGCACAGTAAAGTCAGTGGATTTAAGGGCATGTGTATGAACATGATCTTATCATGAGGTTTACAAAACTGAAGTATTTTTATACCCTTACCACATACAACATAGACAGTAGATTGAGTTAAACTGTATGAAGTATTTTTGCGATATTTGATTGATAAGTATCAGAAACGGAGTTTATTTAAAACTTAAAAAACAAGGACATCCATAGGTTAATGTGCTGTGAATATAAGCAAGCTATTCTATTTTCGTGTTTCAAATTTGGATTCATTTTACTCACTCACAGCTTATTTATGTGCTCACGAGAAGCTAAAATTTCTGCTTTATTTTGAACAACGCATATTGCATACATGGATAATTAATTGGAGTATGTATTCTTTGATAACTCCAACTCGTGATACACGGAAAGTTATTAGCCACAGTATTTATGACAATTTTACACACTCATATTCAAAATCATTGCCTGCCGTATTTATAGCCCTGGCTATGATGGGCTGAATGGCTGCCGAAAATGGCTATAACTTGAGGCCGGCTGTAGTAGATGTTGAGCATGCTAGGAATATCACAATGGGTGGATAGTTTGTGCACAGACTTGGGATGTTTCAGCATTGAATCCAGCATATTATAAATCCTTTGTCTAAAGCTCACTGTTAGTTTCCTAAAGCTAAACCTCTTTCAATTACATGCATTCAGCAGTAAAGTATAAATTAAGTAATGAGTTTTAAGGCACCTGCAGATGCCCACATTCGTTTTGATATAAAACGGTAACGTTTCAACTGGATGGAAAAATATTTCACAGTAATATGTCCAGTGACTCTTAGAAACTTTGGTGCCTGAATTCCGCAATGCTTCCTTATATCTTCATCATCGTCACGGTTTTTACGCTAGAGCTTGTTTTCAAGTATCCATGAAATCAACGTAGTACACGATTCAAAAAAAATGTTTTGAATTGAAAATAGATAGCTGGACGTTGATCGGGACGTTTTGACTTCATTTTTAGAATCCATGAAACAATTTTCAAAAAAATCACAAGAACTGCTATCTCTGAGGTAATTTTTGACAAAGAATGATTGCCATGTGACCATCAGTTATTAGTCCTCTTGATGGGGCTAATACAGGAGGCACTGTTATAATAAGATGGCGGATATAATGGCACAATTCGGACCAAAACCCTGGCTATAATACATAATAGGATTATGGTAAAAGTAAATCGTAAGTTGCGGTATGAATATCAAAAAATGGTTAGATTCGGTTGAGAGCATAAAACACTTGTTCGTATACACTAAAAGCTGGCGTATAACGACATTGGTGGTGATGGTGATAAACAAGCAAAGGATGTTAAGAGTACGTTTAGATTTATTAATCATATATTTCCAATTATTTCTGACAACATGAACCACATTCAAAACATATGGTCAAATCAATTCGACTTCACGTGACATTTTTCTAAGGTTGTGGTAGCATCATCGTGGGTGTTTGGAGTTACACTCTGAGCCTGGGAGGTATCCTTTCGACAATACTCTCCAGCAACGCAACATTTGCAGGTTCCATATTCAATAGCATATACAGTTCCATTGGAGGCGGTTCCGAATGTTGAATCATGACAGCAAGCTGAATTCTTTCCCGTTCCTGAACAATCTATATCAGCACAGGTGCGTTCGGTGATACATCTATCTCCTTCCTTACCATGTACCTGTCAAATCCAAAAAAAACGAATTTAATACCAAATGAATTTTAGACAAATACAATCATCGACAGCTATTTTTGTTTTAGTTTAATAATTCCTAACTTACAGTGCTAATTGCAACGACAAAAACAGCCAAACAGAACCAGAGGTAGAGACGAGCCATCTTAAAAACTGGAACAAGTGGATAGTTTGAAATTTTTAAGAGGTGTAAGCTTTCTTAGAGTAAGTTTCAACTTGTAATGATACTTCTTAGAAAAATTCTTTTCCTTTTATACAAGTCATGAAAGCCCTCAACACAACATTTTACCCGCATCATAACCTTCCATTGACCTATGCATAAAATATACGTTCCTTGATGCACCAAAGGGTTTTTGTGTGTACTTCGTATTTTTACCCATTTGAAAATGAAAAAAGAATCAAAAGTCAAGCACCTTTTAAGTCAACACATTAATTTGCATTATTAAACTAAATAAAGTCTAACTGATGAACATTCCAGATGTGCTTTAATCCTTTTTCAGTAGTCTTTGTCTTTCTAGAATGCATCATTTTACTCTCCAATTCTGCGCGTACCTACTCCGTCTTTAGGCAAATATGCGTGTAGTGTACTGAACTTATTTTGCCAGTTTAAAAATATCAAACAAGACTGAGCTTTTGATTGAGCTCCTGAAAAAGAACACATTTCAGCTTTAATATAATAATAGATAAATGCCTTGTGCTACTGCTAATTGTAAGTTTTTTAACCTTTGATGTATTTCACATTGCATATAAGCATGTGAAATCAAAGAATATTTATTACCAGAATTAGTTTCTGATTTGCTGAAAAACTTACGATAACTCATTTGGATTTCCATAAAATAATTTACGTACATGTGTATTTTCAAAATTAAATTGATGACACGGGTTTCATCTTCAAATAATTGAGCAAATAAACTTAGTTTGGTCATCAATATTAACCATGCCTAAAACCATGGACTCTAAATGCTCAGTAACAGCGGCAAATTGTATTTGCAAATTTGCCGAAGTGTTTACTGCAAATACACGTGTTTAAGCTTCTTAATCAGTCAGTACGATGTAACATCAAAGCTGCTGTAAACTATTGATAACGACTAATAAAACTAAATAATAAAAAACATGCATACTTTAATCTTACACGTTACGTAAACTCATCTACACGCGCGCAGAAACGGAAAGCTTTAAAAGTTCAAGTGTAACTGTGACCAATAAAAAAAACTTTGGAGCTAGCAGTTTTAGCTATGCACTATTCAGATTCACTTGTATGCTCTGGATTATTTTTATTATACTTTTAGATCAATTTAGATTAGCTTCTTACAGTTGTAAACTATAATGCCCATGTGTCATTGTCCAAAACTAGGAAGTATATAAATAAGATGCCAGAAAATCATACAATTCACATTTCCATTTTCTCCTACCAAGAGCTTGGCTGATACAACTAACCTTAGCTATCAGCTCTGAAAGAATATTCATTCCTCACGGACAAATTCGAAATAACCATGAAAACATGGAAAGTCTTGTTTTCGACACTTGTCGTTGTCACACTGTGTCATTTTCCGTATTCATCAGAAGCCAAGCCTGCTTCCGACGCTGAAGAGTTATTCGGATGGGGAGACGACGAAATTACATTGGGTTCACAAGCCGGCAAACTCTACACACTCAGCCAGGATCCAAATGCGGTCCACTTCTACTACTTCAATAACCCTGAGTACGCCCAAATAAAATCCATCATTGAACAAAATTACAGCCACAACATCACTTAATATTGAAATAATTTGTTTTGTTACTCATAGGAATGTGAATGAAACGAAAGAAATCATTTTCAGAGATTCCAAGTCCTTGGTGGATTCCGGTTTTGTGGCGGGTCGGAAAACGGTGATCATTACTCATGGTTTTCGATCCAATTTGAGCAGCGACATGCCCCAAACCCTAAAAAATGGTACACATTTTGACATGATAGCTTACTTTACTTGATATTTTCTAACCTGTTTCTTTCTGAATCGAAATTCTAGCATTTCTCCAAGCCAACGCAGAACAGAACTTGAAACTAAATATCATAGTTACAAGTTGGGGCGCCCTTTCAACACCATTGCCCGCACAGTTAACAGCTTCGCTGTATAGCCAAGTGACCCCCAATGTTCCAAGAGTAGCTCAACGTCTGGCGCAGTTCATCTTATTTTTGCGAGAACGAAAGGTTCTCTCGTTGAACGATCTTCATTTGATTGGCCACAGTTTGGGAAGCCATATTTCCGGTAATTTAATTTTTGTATTAGAAGTGTTGGGACTACGGTTGACGGTTATTCCTGAGTCTATAAAGTTTTGTGGCCATTATGAGCAGGTTTGGCAGGTCGGAACGTGTATTTAGCTACTTGGAAAAAAATTGCAAGGGTCACAGGTAAATTTGTCATATAATGAACAAAATAGACTCGTTAACTTTATTAACTCAACTAATGGCTATATTTGTAGGACTTGACCCCGGCGGTCCTAACTTTTATCCTCCAATTCCTACGAGAAATTTGATGAAGGAAGACGCGACTTTTGTGGATGTCATTCACACGAACGCTGGAACATTGGGTACTCAAACGAGAGACGGGCATGCTGACTTTTACCCTAATGGAGGAGGTTTACAAACTGGATGCTTAGCCGGCGATATCGGGTCACCAGCAACTATTGGAAGGTGCAGCCATTGGTATGCGTACCAACTGTACGCGGCATCAATTTCAAAGGAATATTTGGCTTGTCCTTGCACCGCACCTCTGCTATCTAGCATATTGGGCCTTTGCTCCACGACATGCGATAACCCTATTCCAATCGGCTTCCACGTTCCAACCAAGTATGACATAAGTTTATCTTTCTTTATGAAACACATGACAGAAATGGAAATTAATTACGCATGTTTGCTCATAGCGCAACCGGTGAATATTATCTGAAAACACCGAATCCTCTCTAAGGTAATATATGGACGTTTAGGCTGGATCTCGACAAGTTACACTCTCAGTTGCCAAATCAACTCTTTCAAGGAGTCAAAATTCTAATAAGAACGTGTATATTTTTTTTTTTTTTTTTTTTTTTGTGATAATTTATTTGACAAAACTTAAATTAAAATTGTTCAAAATGAGTTATGAGTAACGTTATCCCTGCAATTCATCCAGTTTTCTCATCAAAACTCATCTCATTATAGAACTGCTTTGGTGAGAAGTGAGACATAAAAAAGAACAAATTTGCATGACGAATTTGTAGCCACTTTATAACAATTTTTATTTTAGGAATATAATTGCAAAACAACATGCCTAATATTGTGTAGAGTTATTTTCTGTCACTCCCGAGAGGCCGATCGTCCCCTGACCTGTGACAAACGAGTTACCTTCGTTTTGAAGGCTTATAGTGTTGCCGGTTATATGACCCTCATAATATTCACCCGCATCCGCTGAGTTATGTCCTTCAACAATTTGCACTGAGCTACTTTCACCGCTGTCTGCGTTCTCGCTGCTCCCCTGGGATACACCAGCTCCAAGATCGATAGTTCCATAAGAACCTGTGTGTACAGCAAGAGTAGCTAAATTTGACGAATCTCCGGTAACTATGGTAACAGAGCCGTGATCAGCACCGGCAGCACCTCCGAAAGTGACAACTGCTTGGCCTTCCATGTCAATTTCTACGAAAATAATAGTCATGAGTTATTTTCCACAAGCTTGCTGATAACACATACAATTTTAAAGAAATACAGTACCTCCAGATGATGCCGGAGCTGTCCAACCAGTGGGCTGTGGTGAAGGGTTCCACCCAGGTGTCGATGAAGGCTTTGTCGTAGTAGGTGATGGGGGATTTGTAGTTATCAGGTTACCTTGCCAACCAACTTTTCCCGGCCACCCGGAGGTAGTAGACTCTATTGCCCATCCCAACGACGCTGTAGTGGTTGACGGTGGGGTTGTTGTGGTAGTTCCACTCGCATCCCATCCAGCAGCTCTTCCATCCCCTAATAAGTTTTTCCCTGAAACGCTCACCATGGATGTGGCCAAAATGACCAAAATGCCTTTCGCCGTTACTTTAATCATTGTTAATTCTTCTCTACTTCTCGAAAGAATGTTTGAGCAATCGTAAAGTGAACTCAATTAAGTACTCTTGCATTTTTTAAACCTTCAGTGACAGTGAGGTCCATTTACCATTCGTGCATTTCATCATTACCTCTACGTAATGTTTTTTACACCCTTCTTCAGGTACATATCCGGATTAAAATGTCGACTTATGCTTGTCTAGGTACATTATGCTCTAGTCTACAGAGGTTTTTAAAAAATGTCTGTAAATAAATCTAAACGAGCAAAAAGTCCGTTGTCTGTTCTACAACCATATTCTCAATATTCAACGGCGTGACTGGCTCCACGAAATTATACTCGCCAAGACTGATCCTCACAAGAGGATAAGCCTTTAATGACCGACGGAACCATGGGTTTGTCATAAGTTTTTTACTACATTTAATCCTTCCGAGTTGTTTTTTAGCAACAGCAAAAACATCGCCCAATGTTCCATAAACGAATATGAATATAAGGGACATCGTTGCCGCTACCCAAGTACAGGCGACCATCATTCCTTTCTGTTCTGCAACCTGACCTTTTCTTATCAAGTCGATTGACAAGTATAAAGTTGACACTTGAGCAAGAGCAAACACACCACCAACTACGATCCAAACAAGAACGAATTTAGAGTAGACTCCCCGAAAACAGGTTAACATGAGTTGAACGCTTTGCATCTTTGTCCAGCCCGTTTTGCAGGAGACTCTGTCCAGCAAAAGCTCGGAAGTTATGTATTTTATGTAGGATCGGAAACAGTGAGCTTTGATCATCATAAGTGCCACATGAAACATAACCGCTGGGCATAGCAATGCCCAATTTATGAATGATAAAACACACAAGCCAAGTCGCAATAGAAACTCACTCGGGTCAGGAAGCCCCAAGAATTGGGTTGGTCCAAGGTGAGCTCCATTTCCGCAGGGTGATGCCAACCAAAAGCCAAAGTAAACGGGAAAGCACGGCTGAAAGATTACATTCAATTGAAACGGAATCATGCCAAATGTGGCGAGGGAGGTTAGCTTGACAATCCACTTCGTCCAGCGGCGGTTTCGCAAATCCTTTCGCGTTTGAAGAAACTCTGAAAAATGCTTGTGAATTCCTGAATTATCTCGGGTTTCAAAGTGTATCAAACAACTCATCAGATTTGCAATGTCTTCGGGATACCATGCGTTGACATAGCAGCTTGGAAAGGTCATTGCAAATGCTGAAATGTACTCGAGGGAAAAGGAATTTACAAACATATTTGAATGGTTCAGAGTTACAAACATTTGTACAATAACAAGAGTAGTGCAGCAAAAGCAAAATATTGTCCAAAATTTGGATAGACGCAGTTTCCATGGTTGTTTTTTTATTTGAAGCTGATTCAAGGATTTGTTCCACTGGAATGGAAGTGTTCCATATGAGTCTGTCCAGGTCACGGCGAATCGGCACGCTTGAGATAGCCCTCCCTGTGTAAGTTCCATGGTTGTTCTCGATCGCTTGTTTCCAAACTGAAGGAAACCCAACAAGGTACAGAAAAGAAAACAAGTCCAAAGAGCGAGAAGAACAAATGTATGTGGATATTTAAGTATTGAACGCTTTCAATTATGTAATATGAGATAGCTTTTGACACGATACCGGGGAAAAAGGGTCAAAAATTTTTAGTTTCCGTTCACAACTACCTACTTATTATTTACTTAAGCTAAAATTGACAAGTTTTTAATACGATACGAATGACATGCTGGTCTAAAGTTTGTAAAATCATATTTCGCCGATTGACATTTACATCGGCATCGGTAACACTAATTTTCGTCTAATCCTTTCTGGGTTTAATTGTAAACTTCCGAATGGTTACGGAATGGAATCTTCCGAATTCAAGATTCTAAAATAAATGGGACAAGGATTTAATAAGGGTTTTAAACGGATTATAAGCTCCGATATATTTTAGTTTCTCCATTTTGTGTAAGTCACATGAAACCAATACATAAATAAATACTTCTTCATTACCTGAATATATATAAACCAGTTAAATTACCCGTCACAGAAGTGACGGACCTAGAAATCTGTGGAATGCAAAACCGTTGGCATACTTATAAAGAGTTCTTCATAGCGATGATCGCTCGTTTACAAGCGTATTACTATTTTCGCCCACACCT
>VICI01000040.1:0-85261 GCA_019593645.1 Akabosia matsudoensis | reverse complement strand
GTTGGAGTTGTGCTATCAATTGAAATATTTTTATGGTTCTAATATACATCGTCGTTTAAAATTCAATATGCATTCGATAAATTATGATAAATCTTCTGTTTTTTTGTCTGAATGATAGTTTCTATGCTAAAAACTAGTTCAGATTAAATATCATCATTAAAAAATTGTCAATAGCAATGTGGAGCAATGCTAACGCTGTACTTGTATGTGATGAGTTTTCCTTGTAAGTATTTCGTGTATATTTCATATGTATCCCTTTTTGACATGCCAATCAACCGCTTACTTTGCAAAAAATAAGACAATGCTAATTCTTTTTCTTAAACTCGTCTCCTTTGCTCATTAGCTGGTCTGTCACCAGATGTGTCCTACTGTGAAACAATCCCTCTCATCTCATATTTAGTCAGAGCTCTTCAAACAATTTAATTTCTTTAAAAGATGCTACTACATAACTCCAACCATCAATCGATTCTTTTTTTTTCTTTTTGGCTTGAAATAATTAGCTTTGATTATGTCCTCAGCTACCTGACTCATCTTTCCCTCCCGGGAGTCCGTCATCCTTTCTAATTATTTTATTCACCAAAAAATAATAATAATTTTTTGTCACTCATGACCTTACGTACAGAAAGCGAAAACCTTTTTTTATATTCTGATTTGGCCGTTGACAAGGAAACCACTTGACGTACAACAATGACAAGTCTGTTACAAAAAGTCCTCGCCAGGATTTATTTTTCAAGAAAAAAAAAACGAACAAGGCTTGCATTTTTAACGGTTTGTCTAGAATCTTTTTTTTCCCTCAACAAAATAAAAAACTAAACCTTGATGGCGTATTCTTCTTTGATAGCTTTTCAATCAAATTTAAAATATAATCCTCTTCCCTTCAAACTAAAAAATATATGTATAGTACAAAGCAATTTGTTTTTCCCAGAGGGATGCATACCACCTTGTCATGTCAATTAGCCACTTTTAGACGCACATGAATACTTTTTTTATTGCTATTATGCAACTTTTTTTTCTTACAAAAAGGCTAATTTCTTTTTGTAAAGACGTAAAAAAATCTCTTCAAAATTAACGCTTGAGCACGGTTCATTAGTAAATCAAGCAATAAAAAATCCCCAAAAAAGGTCAAGTTTTGTGGGTCAACTTTAAAAAATTAAACAACCAAACGTGGGATTCATACTCCTCCCCCCCCCCCACCAGAACTATTTTTCAGAGAAATTTTTCTTTAAAAAAACAAGAATCGAAACTCTTACCGGCATTGGCTCCGAGTTTTCCTCCGGAGGATTCGCGTCTGTTTTGGCTGCATCGTCTTGAGGTCGTGCCGAACCACCTTTGACGATAACCGCCAGAACTATGCTGATAAGGACTAAAAACTTGACACTAGATTCTTTCATGGTTACTAACAATTTTGTCACAATATAAAAAAACCAAACGGAATTTATTTTTTGTATCCCTGTTTTTTTTCTCTCTCTCAAGATGTAACTTGTTCTCAGGATTGACGCCAAAACCGTTTTGAGTTTGGCGTTCGCAGGAGACTCGCGTTTAAATAGTTACTCGAACGACTAGACAAGGCCAGGAGGTTGGGAGTGAATGGACACTGTGCTCGGCGACATTCGCATTCACTCCGTTCTTCTATGGCGCAACAAGAACTCTCTTCTTCTTTGTCAAAGCGGGATAATCATAGACGCCTAGTCATAAGTCAGGAATGAAATCTAGTAACAACGCTATTGCGGCGCTAGTAACGATTTTTTTTTGTTATTTTGAAAAAACAGAAAAATAATGAAAGAGGACGGATATTATACCCTGCTGGTAGTGATACTACGCACAGATAAGATGTTATCCCATCGGAAATTAAAATCGTGAAAGGAGTTGTTTTTAAAACGTTTAAACGTTTTTGCTTTGTGTTCCGAGAAAAATGAGAAAACAAATCGAACACATAAACCAAGGTTAAATTTGACGCTGGTCTTATGTAGCCAAATAACATATTTTTATAACGCTTAACTTCCTGTCCAAAATAATTGTTTGAAAGACTACGTCATTGACTCATCAAACAGGATTCATCACTTTTTTTTGTTAGACTTAGTAACGCATCACTAGAGACGCTTTAACAACATCGATGAAATTTGCTATACAAATTTGATGAGCGGGGCAACGTGAGAATCGCAATAGTAAACAAATACACGCTTGCTTGATACTACTGAGAGCAATGCTAACGCTAATTGGACATTGCTTATAAATTTGTAATCAAAATTCACGTTTTGATTTGCAGCTAAATTCTAGCCAGGAAATTTTGTTTAAATGGATTTGTTTTTGTCATTGTCATTGTCACACTAGGACACAGTTCATTGTCGCATGTTTTGTTTTTTTTTTTTTTTTTTTTTTTGTTCAAGGGTAGTAAATTATAAATGCATATAATTTACTCCTTAAAAATTATTATATTTTTTACTAATCTTTACCAATAGGGTTATTTATTTGTTGTTTTAGCTAAAATAATATTTAAGGATTGGTCATGTCATGTGACACGAATTCCCTTCGAATAATTCGTCAGTAATTTTTGCATTTTTTTCTGCGAAGGGACTCTCACGATTGACCTGTGTGTCCTCTTGTCAACCTCCAAAGAATGGTCGTCGTCGTCTCCAAGTCAATTAATCAAACTGAAACAACTATTCACACGTATTTTTTTATTGTTTATTTATTTTAGCAACAACTATGTTCCTTCCGTTTACATATAAATAGCTAAAAAATTAATATGCTAATTAAGAAAAATTTATACAAAAAATGGCAATGTGTACAACAGGACTTGTAGATTTTTGTTAGTAGTGAATGGTGTTTGTATTCAAATCAATAGCTAATTGTAAAATGATTTAAAAAATTAGGTTTTTGTGTGAAGCAAAACAGGGCCTGGTTGTTTTCCAAATTTTGGCTTTATTTTAGGCCTTTCTAAGTCTTCGCGAGAAACTTTGCGGGCAAACATGCATGTCTACTTGACGCAGCTTCCAGCCTGTTCGGTTCGATACGATGTCACTGTTTTTGTCCCAATAGAAGTTTTTATACGTAATGAAAAATAAAGATAACCATGAAGTGTAAAAAAAGTCGAAGCATTTGATAAGCTTTAATATTACTTGTGTCGTGTTCAACCTGATGAAAATCAAGAACGACGGTGGTGCATCTCGTTCGTCTCGGGACAGTCACAGTAAAAATATCGTTGGAGGCTACGAGCTATTTCCAATTTTATAATAAGCTTATGTTAAGCCAGGCACTGGAAGAAGGCAGAGTTCGGTCGGCAGACTAGCTCCAGAAGCTTGGTCTTCGGAAATCCCCGTGTACACATGGGGAATTTCGTCAGAATATACTGGAATGGGTGTCAGCCGGTGTTGGGATGACGGTTTATGCATGTGGCGCGGTAATTCATTCGACAGTTGACGAAGATGGAGGGCGGAGGATGTAATAATGTCAGCTTCGTTCTGATCGATTCAGTATAAGGCTAGATGATAGGGTTGGATCGGGTTGGCTAGGAGATGGGGGAATCCCATGTGGGGGGAAACAGACCGACGATGGTTGACAGGAGAGTCCGCCACGCGACGATAGTCGAGAGGTCCCCAAACCCCTCTCGGGTTTCAGTCGAGGTCGTTCGATAGGTGTAAAAATGTCCTACAAATGCAGAATGAATCTAAAGTAAAACTCAACCGAGACATGTTTGATACACACGTTGGCATGTTTTATGTGTGAAATCATGCATTGTTTTTATTAAAAAACGTATGGAATTCAAACTGGTATGAAATAAACATTAAAAAAGGGCATTTCTCTCTCTTCGTTTAATTTAATTGTCCATAAGAATTAATTTATGTTATAGATTCACATTCTTTCCCGTTCACGCAAAATATAAATTATGACGCATTCCACGCAACAAATAAAAGATGAAGTTTGATAAGCATAAATAGTCATATTTTTCTTCTCTTGTTTTTTAACCCGACATGGCACAAGGTAAGGGAGTATAGTTTAGGCTAAACCCGGCATCCATATCGGCATTGCTTGTTCCTGAACAAACTTGTACTTGAGCGTAGCCACCCACGGACGAAGTTTGAGTTGAGTTGACTGTGCAATAAAATTAATGTATTTCATAGTGTAACAAATTTGTATTCAAAATTTCAAAGCCATTTCAAAGATATAGCATTTAGATCCTCACCAATAATCATTCCGTTGTTGAGAGTATCTCCGCAATATTTTGTACTTCCGATTTGCAGAAAATCCCCTTCCGTGCAGGTACTTGGCGCAGTTCCTGGAAGAATAGAAAAAAAGCAAAATGACTGCCATAGTCAAATCTCAAATTGTATTGATTTTCATACCTGGAATCATAAATTGTCCCTCTGTCAACACCACACCGCAATTGGGGCTGGCCACTTTGAAACAAGCGTTGTAACAGTAATTATTCAAGTACTCTCCAGCTCCCCCGTTGTAATTGAAACTCTCAAAAACGCCCGACGCGTCTCGGAACCACTGCGACAAAGAAAATTCAAATTGCCATGCATATTCCATCCGGTCGCATATAACAAAAAAGCATTCTTTTTTCATACCTGACAGCATCCTGGCGGCGCTGCACAGGCGTCAGTTGCATGAAATTGAACTACTCGGATTTTCCACGATCTGGCGTCGCTTCCACTTGGTAAATTGAAGGACAACGTTGTAGCTCCCGTCCCAATAGGTATGTACACTGGCATTGGAAAAAAAAGAAATCACTTCAAAAGGATGAGCGATTGTTTTTATGACTTGCCCACACGCAACAAATTTTTCTCACTTTTTCTTTCACAGTGACCTTAATAATTTCTAGGCTAATTGATTTCAAATTTAAATCAAGTGAAAACCATGTCCTGAATATGCATGAGATTGTCTCCCTGTCTGTTGCGGGATGCGATTTTTTTGTACAGTACAAAACTCACTTAAAACGTATCTCATCTAAACTCTGGGAGTTGTTTGTCAGCCCCACTGTACGAATTTGACATGATAATGACAGCTTGGGTTTGTTTTTCGCACTTACTCATTTGACCTGTATTATTTCCGCAAAGGACCGGGAAGGTTTTCGTGCTCCCTACAGTGGACACAGTAAACGTGTCATTCAAACATGCACCGGAAGTTGGGCCACGGATGTTGAAGTTAATAAATTCCAGGTATATTTCGCTAGCCTGAAAAACAAATTATGAAGATGCAGAAAAAATAAAAATTCAAGTTTATTACGCAAACAAATTTGAACACTTACACCCGCCATGGGAGCGATTGTCACTGAGCAACTGAGCGGTCCTGAGTCAGTTCCTGGATAGGACGGATTTGTGAAGTACGTGTTGTTTGTTGTAATCGTACTTCCGCAAGTTTGCCTCACTATTTTGTTTCCATTTTTATTCAAGAAGATAAAAACGCATTCATTATTCGAAATGAAAATAAAATGCACCGACTTGCCGTACACAAAAATGAAAAAAGAAAAAACTTACGAACACAACAGGTTCCGTAACTGCCTGCGCAGATTCCAGACGACGTCCCGCCCAGAACTTTACACTCTCGGTTGCTATAACAAGTTCCAACTTCAGACGAGTCGGAGTTACAGGGAACATTGTCGAATGAGACAATACTAAAGAGACCTCCAGACACAACTGCTCCAACAAAGGCAAAAATGAAATTTGTTTGAGTGCAAATTTCCTTGCAAATTTAATCCTTTGATGTTGTCTTTTTTCCTTTGCTTTTTACCTGAACGCCGAGCTTCTCTGCTCGTATTAAACGTTGGAATCAACTCCTCTCTGTATCCCGTTGCATACCGATAAAAGCCCGTGTCCTTTTCAATTCCCACACGAAACCCGGGGCTTGACGGTGCTGAATCAAAATACTGACCAAAACTAGCTGGAACAACAAGCAAAACTATTCCACACAGCCACAACCTATTTGAAATCCTGTCTTTGAAGGTCGTCATTGTTTCTGTCGTGGGTATTGTTTTTTTTATTTGCTAAACCCGTCAAAACTTTAAGTGTCAGCCTCTTTAAGAAAATAAAAAGGATGTTGAATGAGATGAGAGCCAACTCAAAGTGCGCGTCGTCAACTTGTCTTGGCTTTGATCATGGTTTTTTCGTTGTTGTTCAAGAGACGCCACAATCCACTGTTAGAAACTGCCAGGGGGAATTTCATGTGAACAGTTTGGAAAAGTAAAAAAAAGTCGCCCCTCTTTGTCTTCATCGTCAAAGTCTCATCACCATTTATAACTATTCATGAGTCTGAAATCATCAGTCAATCGTTCAATGACGCGACTCTGTCCCCTCTACACTCTTGTATTTTACGTTTTTAACGTGTCCTACTTAATTTACAACCGTGCACATCTTGAAAAGAACCCGTTATTTTACTCGTTCAAGTCTGTCATCGTTAAAGAATTTTAGGTTTAGCTGTCCGTTTTGGTTTCCCTGTGTCGACAATGTATATTGAGGAATGTGCAAAATACATACATATATATAAAGGGCAATACCTACATTTAACTTTCTTTCCACTTTAAAAGAAATTATCAAGTTTACTAGGTTGTCCTCTAGTTTAAAACTTGAGTGAATGTGCATAATTAATGTTGACCATGTAACTTCGTCAATTTGTCTTTGAGCAAGATGATTCATATTTCGTCGGGGGCGCAGGACAGTGGATTCTCCGACTCCTCTGTGCCCTCCATTCCTAGTCGCATTTGTGGAGAAAGTGGTGAAAGTGTATCGTTAAACGGACGCGTCATTCGTACATCGTATGCTTCTACTCCGAGCGGTTTGACATTCTTGAGTAAATGAAGACCTTTGGTAATCAGTATCATCAATCGTAAATGTCACAATCAGTATTATATCACGTGCAAATTCACACAGCGTACTAATTTCGATGTGAAATATTCTGAGAACGAAGAGATTAATATAATTTCCAAATCAACTAGCCCTTGTCGATAAGCAAGGGAGAAATTGACATTTCTCTTTTTACGATCAATCTAGCAACAATATTTTGTAACCAGCGCACTGCTTTTCAGTACATTATGTAAATTTCCAAAAAAATGTATGAATACGGGATCCACGCAATACTGCACTGACGAGAAGAGACAATTATATGTACTATATGTATATAAGTATATGTTTGGTCATACTGGTAGTGCCGTTGATATGGACCGTATAAATGGGTTGATTTTAAGAAGAAATCCAAATTTATTATTTCTTAGCAATTGTTATCATTGGAATCCAATCTTTGCATAGATAAGTTGATGGTAAGCTGTATGATTCGTTTTTGAGAACATTTAAAATTCTACGTGGAATGGATAATGGGGATGGTCATTGACCCATTCTAGGGCACATGCACGTCCGCTACAATCCATGGACGTAATGTAGTCCATATCACTTTTATCCAGCTCGAAATCGAAAATACTCATGTTTTCAACAAGGCGGTTTTTGTTGACCGATTTGGGAATGACAATGACTCCTCTTTGAACCTATGAATCCCAGAGGAAGACGAAAGTCAAAAAATTGTCCAAAATATTTTCAAAGCATATTTCTTTGTGTGACAGTCGTACCTGCCACCTCAAAATAATCTGAGCCGGGCTCTTCCCTAATTTCTTTCCGAGCTCAACGAGCTTCGGGTCGTCAAGGAGCTTAGGATCGGTTGGCTTGGCCCATGGGCGGTCTGGTGAGCCCAGGGGCGAGTAAGCTGTAAAAGCTATCCCCTTGCTTTTACAATACTCAAGTAGCTTGTTTTGATTCAGGTAAGGATGACACTCAACCTGTGTAACAGGGAGACCACGAGATTACTTATCTGAATTTTTTTTGTAATGGAAATTTAATGTTTTACAAATTTAAACAAGATAATACAAAACCTGAAGAACTGCCGGTTTTATAGTGCAGCTGCTGAGTATGCGATCAATCTGTTTGCTATTGAAGTTTGACAGTCCAATGCTTTTGACGAGACCGAGTCGGACACATTCTTCCATACCCTTCCATGTGTCAACATAGTCGACCTCGCTGAAGATGAACTTGCCGTCGGCATCCTTTGGGAAGAGTTCGCCATCTTCCTGGTAGCCCATTGGCCAGTGGATCAGGTAGAGGTCAAGGTGGTCCACTCGTAAACCAGCGAGAGTTTTCTTTACGCTCGCCGGCACCAAGTCTGCCCGGTGAAATGTGTTCCATAGCTATTCCCCAAGAAACCTTTGCCGTTTAGAACATTTTATCCATGCATGTCTCAGTTTAAATTGCAACTGACATCACGGTCAATTATCTTTTTACCTTGCTGGTGATGAAGAGGTCGTCCCTTTTAACTACTCCTTCGCCAATCTTAGCTTGTATTCCATCACCCACTTCGTGCTCATTTTGGTAGACTAACGCTCCGTCAATGTGTCGATAGCCCACATCGATCGCATCTTTTACTGCTTGGGTTACCTCACCCGGTTTGGACTTAAGACGATAAAGTTTTTCAAAAAATTGATTAATGCTACGCCAACGTAAATAATATATCGGTCGATGAATTTACAGTAACGATTACTCTTTGCTAGTAATATGACTTGGATCTATGCACACTCTAGTAAATTACCTTCCAGGTGCCGAGACCAAAAATAGGAATGGATTTTCCATTGTTGAGTGCCACTGCTGGTATCTTGGGTGCCATGGTTACTTAAATGGTTTCACCAAACCTGCAAAAAGTTTATTTTTTTATTGAAAATTTTGTGTTTCCTTGGATGATTTGTAGTTGAGAGACTCTCTCGTAGAGTGTCGAAAAGATAACTATGAAAAATAGCCAAAATCTTATCATGCCATTAGCAAACAGTTGATTGGGAGGTGGACATGCATACATGTGTCCAGTCGGTTTCAGAGATCTCGATGATATTTCATATTGAATCGGCATTCATGGAATATCTTCTGATGGTCCACGAGTAAGCGTTTATACGTGTCTATCTGTATTCCACGCATGTCTACCGTAAGCAAATCTAGTTTTTTTCCAGTTGAAAGCATTGTGAGGATATCAGTTTCTCCTGGCAAATGCCAACCCATAGTTTTTTTTAAAGTGCAGGACAGACTGATCTTTTAGTCATGGAATGGAACAAGCGTCTTTTTTCGAGAAAAAAAGAAAATTTATTTATCGCTTAATAGAGCACATAAAATGATTGTGTATTTTCATTGATTAAATTAACTGATAGGAAACATAAATTGAAAAATTGTTTGCAGTTCAGTTTGTCACGTGTCGCAAAACCAGCTAAGTACTTCATATTTCTACATGTGTGGCTAATTACATGAAATCCTAATCCCAATAATCCTATGCGAAATGCGAGTCCTAGAATTGCGCTGATGTTATTGTATGACGTTTTTTCCTAATATCCTCTCCGGTAACTTACAACTTTACAATTAGTTAGCTGCAAGAATGCATGTAATTTGTATAACGTATCGGATATGCATTTCGTTTGCATATCACGGATCAGCAACTAATATGGGATTGAGTAACATTTAAATCGTCGCATAAAACCAAAAAAAAAAACAAAATGTCCATAACAGGGAGATTATAGATGGGGTAATGTATTGCTTAACGTTTATTGTCTGCGTCGCAACTAGTTAATCACATAAAGTCTGGCAATTGAATGGATAAGATGAAATATGAGAGAGATAAGTACATAAAGACGTTCTCCCGTCTTTGTACAGGCAGCATAAGCCCGAACCCGTAGTATGCGCATAGCAAATACAAATAAAAAACGGAAGCCTTAATTACCACCACGAAACGACAGAAGATGTATTTCCAGAAGAAAATAATTGTTATGCTGGATTTTGAGTAACCACAAGTGTAGGATGACACGACTTGGCTTAGGTGTAGGTAGCTCAAGGTGGACAGTGGTTAATTTAGGATGAGTGTGCTGACGGAGCCATCGCACTGTCCAAAACACTAAAAATTGGCGGTTAGTGTAATAAATGTGTCACTTTCCTTACTTAAACGGTGGTTATCCGTGCTCGATTTTGGACCAATAAATGTAGGATGACACGACTTGGCTTAGGTGTAGGTAGCTCAAGGTGGACAGTGGTTAATTTAGGATGAGTGTGTATTTTATACAAAAGCAGGACTTCTCAAAAAAAGTAAACGGCCAAGGGGCAAAGATTTTACTTTAACTGCTTGTAGATTTATTTCCTTTTTTAAAAAAGAAGCCGTGAGCTAAAGTGCGACTCACGGTGGCAAAAGTCAAGAGAGAAGTGGGGAAAACTTCACAGGACCCCAAAGAATGAAAACATTTTTAACACAGAAAATTCAAAGTATCACTAATTAAAATACAAAAGACGAGGGTCATTCACGTGTAACCTCGATTTACAAAAGGCCAGCTTTTTGGCTACTTAAACATTCAGGAACAAAATCCACACGTACGCACGAGGTAAGTGCAAGTAACTAAAATGAGTGACAACAGACAATCACGTTCCTATCCATACACACAAATGAAGCTGCAGAAGGCAGCATAAAAAATAAAAGTTTCAGGTACTTCGTGGGTAAAATGAGAAATATTTTACATATTAAACTAAACAACAAGTGTATAAAAATTTTTTGTCTTGGACTACCATCGACAGCGTTTTTTATTCAGCAAATTTGTAGCGTACAGTAATTCCTCTAAAGATCGCCCCCGGTGATAATTTGAAACTTCCCGCTCGACCCCCCGTTATATATAGTTACAATTTTGAACTTGCTCTTCGTCGATATTCTTTGCTAAACTCGTCCCATCTCGTGTCTAAGCTGTGTGGCTCCCACTTCGTACACCAGTTGTAGGTATCCGGCGTTATCTAGAGACCCGGGGAAATTTCAAATTTCCCTCTTGACCCCGGCGATATTTAGAGGATTTACGGTACTTGCTGTACGTAAGTTAACCGGTCCCTGAGTCTTTATGTTCATGTGCATTGGAATTGTTGCAGTTGTGATGAAGCTGGCACTCAGTTCCTGGTTTTGATGAGTAATTCCTGGAACTAGTTTCACACTGAATTCAATTGTTCTAAACAATAAACCGAGATTCCATGGGCCTATCTTAATTGAATTTTTACAGCCGATCACGCTCGTTTCTTCTTGCATTCGCCGGAATTTTTCAAAGTTCATTACTACAAAGTACTTTTAATGTAAATTATGAATTAAAAAGAAAAACCTGCCATAAAAGTTAACGTTAACTCTTTATCGTAACTGATTCATTTACTTGGAAAACTTTAAACCATTAGAGATTCCTTATTACTTCTTCGAACCGAAACGGTATGAACTTTTTTGAACTCTCGTATTAGATTAAGAAGAGAGCTGAGCTTCACAGCGCAATAAAAGATAAATTCGTTTAAAAAATGACGCTCGTCAGTTCCCACGAATCTCAACTAAAGTATGCCTCTTAGAAAAAACATTTTTGTTATCAAACTCTCCATAACTATTAAGATATTAATCCCCTCTTCATTTCGTGTAAACACCATCATGCCTGTCGACAGAAACATATACAATCAAGCTGCTGGAGAGATGACTATCTTTTCATAATAATAATAACAATTTTTTAAACAAAATTAGAAGAAGAAATATGCCATTAGTACAATGTACCTCACTAGTCGCTAAAACTTTGTCTTCCATTTCTTCCACAATTGTGACTGTCCCTAGGTAGAGGGGATCTGTCGTACGAAGAAAGAAACGAGAATATCTGCTCTACATTCGTTTTTATCTGACAAGTATGCCAAAACGGAAATGCAAAAGTACCAAAATTAAATTCTCGCTACTTTTACATTTACATTTTGGCATATTTGTCAAATAAAGGCGAATGCAGAGTAATCAATCTTATCTTATAAAGGCAAATCTTCTAGTTTCTTATTTTGTACGACGTATCCCCTTTTCATAGGGACTGTCACAAATGTTCACAATAACTTTGTACCCAATCATCGCCGACATTCGACTAGGAATGTTTATACGGAGGTTAGAAATCTTGCAGCTGCCACCAACTGAGCCTAGCTTACCAGGAAATCATATTTTTAACTTGAAGACAAAAGAAGCCTACCGGCTGGTGAAATGATGACACAATCGTCCACACTCAAAGACCAAAATATTTGCATTGGCTATGCCTGGCACTGAGGTTGGAGGCTCGCTGCCATTTCCACCTATCACATTTCAATACAAATGTTCCATTATTTTTTTACTCCAGCTACTTATCTTATTCAGTGAAGCTTGAGTAGTTGAAATAGCAATAATGCTGTCGCGTCTTCAGACGAAAAGAATGAGTTTGTAGACATTTCTCTTGACAAGCTTCATGGAGCCACAACACTCGTAACTTTGACCTTCATTGCTCGTAGTAATACTCTCCCGAAGAGGCATCAACTTTTCTTTTTCATGCCCATGAATACCTATGTTTTCTTTCTATAAACTTTTTTTTTTGTTTCTTCGGTTTTAGTTTGACAAGTGACTATTTCCGTAGTTTTTTTATAAAACATTCCATGGGTGACCGTTGTCTATCGAGACTTTTGAAAATATCTGAAGAGTAAGAAAAGAAGTGTTTGTGTTAAAAATAGTCAAAATGAATAGGGCTAGCCGGGAGCATCATGTAATGATTCTCGGTGGATTAAACCGATATTTTTCAAAGACGTTTCCAAAGTACTCTTGATATTTGTCACTCGTCGATTTTCGATCTTTGGACTTCCGTTCTGCAGAAGTATTCACTGATTTCCTTCAGCAAGGTAACAACCTTTCCGCATTTTAATTCTAATGAAATTTCATGCGGCCAACGCATGCATTATAAGGGCTTTCTATGCATATGCGACTGTCCCTAGGAAAAAGGGGATATGTCGTACAAAAAAAACTAGAATATCTACTCTCAAAAAATTTATTGTTCATATCATATACTAGTAATTGACTATATAAATTTTGGTTCAGAAACCTGGGTATAACTTCGTCACGTTGTCAAGTTACGGGGTGACGAGAGTTCACGATAATGATTCGTAAATTGGGGGAAAAAATATTGCACATTTCGATTGTACTCCTTGGGTACATTAATTTTTCTTCAGAAACCTGGGTCTAATTCGTCACGTTGACGAGTTAAGGGCATCAAGAACATTAAGAACACTAAGCCCATTTCTTTCATTTAATCAATTCTTTATTTTAGATGTTTCCTGAATGTATTTTTAAAAAAATATATGCTATAGCTCACATCTCAATACTCTTAAGGTGATTACTGCTAAATGCTTATTTCCACGACTACTGAGTCCACGTGAATTCAGAGCATGCAAGAATACACGTACAGGTGACGCATTGAATGATCATTGAAAGTGAAGCCCACAGATTAGATAATTTACTTCTAAACGACAAGTCCAGGGGACGGTTATCTGTCCTTATCTATGAGTAATTTTTTTATCAGAGCAACGTCTGAGTTCGATAACACCACGTCGGTCCTGAATTGAGTATGTATATACAAAACCATTGTTGCTGGGGTGAATAAAAACATGAAGTGGTCGGGATGACTTCTTGACTTAAAGTTTATGCTGAACAAAGTATGTTGAAACTGAGATGAAGCAACGTTAAGATTTCTTCAGTTCATGTGTAGACATGAATCAAGGTAAACAAACAGGATTTATCACCTCAAGCGTAATTTTCTTTTAATAACAAAAGCTGTTTACTTCGAAACAAAATGGTTTGTTTGTCAGTCTACTTTCAAAACGATAATCCAATAATAATCCATTTTAATTTTTGGCCATAAAAATTTGAGAGCGGTCCTCTTTTGTCACGAGTCGGAACGGAATATCTGCTACAAAAGAAACAATTGACCAACATGAAACGGCTGTCGTTACGCAATCCAGATACAGATTGCTTTCCACAAAACGCTATTTTACTACATTCTAAATGGTTTTACAAGGCGACTCTGCTGCCAATGAATGAACGCTAAACTATTGACGATTTGTATCGCTTCTTCGTTTACAAAGTTGAGGTTTGAGGGCCCAGAAATACACGCAATGTATCATTCAGCCATAAAATTCATAATATACATTGTAATATGTGACTGTCCCTAGGAAAATGGTATATGTCAAGTAAAAAGGAAACTAGAAAATTTACTTTCGTTTTTATCTGACAAATATGCCAAGACAGAAAATGCAAAAGTAGCAAAATATAAATTCTCGCTATTTTTACATTTACATTTTGGCATATTTGTCAGATATAAGCGAATGCAGAGTAGATTTTCTAGTTTCTTATTTTATACGACTGATCCCCTTTTCATAGAGACAGTCACATCTTTTCCTTTTGATGTACAGACAAACCAGAAGAGTTTCACGATTATTAAAGAGAAGCTGAAACATCGGTATCATTTCTCGGTGGACAAGTACATCGTAAATTGAATTATTTTAAAACGGTACCACGGTCATGTCTCTTATCATTTTTTATCAATATTTTGATCCGCTCAAATATTGCATTCAAAACAAGACGCACACGCTTTCATCGTGAAAAAATTAATCGTCTTTGATTTAAACCGGAGTTTTCATTCACGCAGAAGTGCCTCCGTTATTCCATACGTTACCATTGTTGATTAATGTGCCATTTTATACTCATCGTTAAAAGAAACTCGTACACCTGTTTCGAAATTTTATTTTTTTAAATGCAGTCTTGTCCAGGTTGTCAAAAGTGCTGCATTACGTGACAAGACATGCCAAAGTAAGAAACATACAAACTACAATTAGTGTTTTTTTTTGGGCCGAATGTATTCAAATATTAAACATACAAACACCAAGTGTTAGCCTTGTGAAACCTCACAACACAAGCGCCCATGCCGATTACATTTCAATTAAGTGTTTCTCATTTTGTGAATAATTTAGTACTCTACTAAAAAAACTATTTTGTGACTATTTTTTATATCATCCTACGTAAATACAAGTTTTTATTTTTGGTCAAGCCTCCAAGGAAATGGTATTAGACGCAATATGAAGTTGGCCATGCAGAAATCAAAGCAAAAGAGGACGGAAAAAGCCCAAGAACGTTGCTGCCAATACTTTTCCAGTCTTGCAATGTTTTCACCGTAAGAAAATCTCACGTCAAAAAAAAGTAGCACGACAAAAAAAATCTTTGAGCAGAAAAAAAAATGACGACATTAGAGCTACGTGATGCAGTAGTCCGCAATGTTTCTTTTTGTGAGCTTCCGACGAGGACCGGTATCAAATAACGCTCTCAGCTTATGTTATTTTTGTGCATGCAAAAATTATTCTTATTTTATTTTGCTTTTTATGAATACAACAGACCGCAAGAAATGACTTTGGTACATTAACATTTTACTCCTAGTTTGCTTGTACATTTTGAACCAAAGTAGAATCGCTGCAAATATAAGTGCTTTTTAACTAACAATCTAATGTGGTCGTCATATCCTTCGTCTCCCTCGCTCGCCTTTTCCCCATTTAGCTGCCGTCATCATGATTGGAGTTTACGCCACAGCCGTTATAGAATTTCTAGTGTTGCAGTAGCAAGAATAGACTGGTGCGTACAGTCACTTCAGTTGAGAGATTGAAAAGTACCGGAGGAACAATGGTTTTATTCCCCATGCATTTTTGCATGTGACGAGGACTTTTTTTTGTATACGTTTATGCACCCGAATAAAACCATTGTTCCTCCGGTACTTTTTATTCTTTCAACTGAAGTGACTGTACGTTAAAAAAACAAATCTTCGGAGAGGAGATGCCTTATATGAGAGCAGCGAGCGTACACAGTGCTGCTGTTTGAATAAAAGACGGTCAATGCTGTTCTAACGTATCTCGACAGGGTTTGCATGAAAAAAAACTTTTTTTTTTAGACCTATGACCATTTTCGTGTGTTTTTTCCACCTTTTTTTCTGGTTCAACATACGAAATATCGGTCCGTATCATCTGCATCTGTCGGTTTTTGGTGGCGCACTCGACATGAATGTAAAGTCATATGTTACGGAAATACGATGCACATGTAGTTGGAAGTATGGAAACAGGAGGGGAACTCTCACAAGAGAAGTATCTTGAGATTTTAGTATGGACAAACTACTTTTTTTTACTATGCATCAAAGCAGGACGTAAAAATTTTCCCCTGCCCATGTGTGAGTTGTAGTATGATTTGCACATACGTTTTTTTTCTCTTTCCCTGGTTGATCTATACCAGTTTTGGATATATCACAGTTAGGGCGAAATTTGTACTCGTCGTGTTCTTGTTGTTTTGTTAGTACGGCCTTGCTTATCGCAAACAAAAACAGTGATGCTTAACTAGTGTCAGGTAGGAAGGTGAAGGGAAAAGTGAGCTAATCATTTTTTCTACTGGTACTGTTCATTAAAGCTTGGGAAGCCAGTAAAGGCTCACCTGAACTATAAAGAAACGAGTTTACACGTCAAGGTCATAAGAATGGACAAGCTGAGAGTAGAAAACAGACAAACTGGCACACATCTTACATGACTCACTTAACTTGCAGCATTTTCATTGGAAGAGAAAGACATTAGTGAAGAAGACGAAAAAAAGTGAAGCATTAAAAATTCACTCTTTCAACTCTGTCCAGAATGACATCAGGGAATATTGATCGTATGAAAAAAAAGTATCCAGCTCCAGCTGAACATGTGGAGGTGTCTTGATTCGTTTCGAGTGTGATTGCAGATAAGAGTTGGCAGGGTTCGAAGTGGTCTACTGGATTGAGATTGGTTCCGACAAAAGCTTATCATCTTGAGTCGCTTCGCGTGTGATTGTCGAACAGAACTGCAAGTGCACCACGCAAAAGTGCTACTGGCTCGGCCATTAAATAAATCCTGGAGTCATGTAGCTGTAGCTTTCACAACGAATCATTGACCGATTAAAAATATGAGTGGCAGGTACAGCACTGGTGTTACTTGCGTTTTGGGGCTATCAAGGCTGCAGAGTGGAGTGAAACGAAAGATATGAAAAAAAATGTGTTAAGCTCACCAGAAAGTTCATTCATTTTCACTCGGCCGTGCTAATTCTTTGTGCTCATTAAACAGCGACCAGTTTTCAAGTGATAATGCAATCTTGCATGGATGTCAAAAAAAAAGAAGAAACTTTTATGCATCCAGTCTTGTCGGAGTAGCATACTTGTTCATGGATGGGTAACTTGATTGTGAAAACGTTAGTCATCATTACTGTGAAGAGAAAATGAAGATTACAAAAATGACAGTTCAAGTGTTAATACTATTTAAACATTAAATCAATACTAAAGGCCATCCGGTTATAAATCATCCGGTCGTTACGCTACGCTACTGCGTTAAGATTTATTCATAAAAATGTGAATATTTGTAAGTGCCAGTATAAGAAAATCTATCCAAGTGTGGTTGTCATTAGTACAAGATTAATAGATTTTTTATTTCTCTCGCGTGCCATGGAGTTAATCACCGGCTTTGATCACTTGTTAAACGTGTCATCACGTAGAATGACACTTTTCCGTTGAATATGATAACTCTGATTTTGAAGAGAAATGGTGCTGGCGAGTGATTTTATTTGCAAGTTGTTTCCTGTTTTCGGATGAAATTCTGATTTTAAAAAATGTTGCTGGCGATATTTCCAATTTGCCAACTTCAAATCGAAATGATGATGAGCGTCAAGACGACCTTGAGTAGACTCTCCAGGCCGAGCTAACAAAGGCAAAAACAAAAAAAAAAAAAAAACAAATGCTGACTCCAGGTGTCAAGATATGGAGTCAGTTAAGCCCTTTGTCTGCATTATCCTGAGAGATCAAAATCCGCAATAGATTCTGCAAGATGTCAAAATCGTCACCTAAAACCAGAAATTTTTAGTACAAACAACTGCCTTTATCAACGTGTGATGACATTGTCACACGTCGAGCCATTTTAGAAATACACAAGGTAGCTCAAGATTCACTCATAAAAACCTGAGACTCAAAAGTCTTCTCTTTTTTTCGGTTTCTGTCCTGATTTGAATTTTTTTTTCTGTTACACAATACTGTAAAATAGCAAGCTGGACAAACTATTGCTAGTAACGTATCAAAATTTTGTGCTGCACATGTTAACCCCAACGCCTGCTGTCCAAGGGTTCGGGTTGAGGAGTTGTGCGCAGAGATGATAACCACTAAAAACAATAACTCTTTACATAACAATACACAATATTAATTAACTAAAAACGTTTTGATGCGCTGTGGATATAGACACGATTGTTATTTTTTTAAATATCTCGAAACTATATTAGTGTACGTGAATGTAAATATGTTTTCCCGTCGCTTTCTCTGCTACTTGACCGCCTCATTCCTGACTGTCTCTGAGGTGTAGACTTTCTTACCTGGACAATGTAAAGGAATCTTTTATCTATTGCCGCAGAGTTGACATGTACTCCAGAACAAGTGCATATCTGTTCGAAGTGTGGACGCAATTTTGATGCATTCTTTTGCTAGTGTTACTCTGTACCGTATGATAAATGATGGGTGAAACACATCAACCGCATTGTCCTCTGTTCGATCCCTGTCTTGACCCGTTCCGAGGCAGCACAGAATCCCTCGGACAAGTCGCAAATGTTCTTACCCACATTTTGTTTCCTACGATTGGAAGTACTTGTAAACTGATTCCCCCTGTGGGTACTTGCAAAAGGGACAGTCAATCGTGTTTCCATTGTAAATCTACTAAAAAGGGTAAAGACCGACCTTGTAGTGATGCCGATGTGCTTTGTTCATCCGACTCACACAACAATAAACACTATTTTGCAAAGAGTAGTAGCAACTGTAATGGTAACAAAATTGTCATCAAATGGCTGATCCTCGCCCCAGTTGCCATTCTTCTGACTTCCTGTCTAATACAGAAGTATATCATGATAGCGTCAGTGTTTGAACAGTTTAGGACTATTAACTTAAGTGACATAACTATACCGCCGCATCTGCTCCTTCTGTCGACTCTTCCCAGTCTCGCACGGTCAAGGACAACGGGCGGCCAGTGACATGAGCAGTTGAGTGTCGCTTGAAAACTTTTTTCCAAACATGTTAAAAGAAAAAATGGCTGCGTTGTCATAGTCGTAACGATGCATTTGTTTGATTCACGCAGTGATCTTTGTATTTACTTGTTTATAACTCAAGACAAACTATCTCTTAAACTGTAAGCGTTAATTTTGCCGTAGAGACGGATACAAAATTTCCAAAATATTTTTTCTTCCCGAAGCGAATACTTATAAACTGGAAATTTGCGTAATGACTACAAATATCGGTTAGTTTTTTTTTTCAAAGCGCATACCTGTTGTGACTACAGTGACCTGATTATAAAGTCGCTTCTTATATGAAATCGGATGCTTAATCTATGTCAAAAAAATTATATGACGTTTCTCCGCGCATCAGACAAACTGTTTGCTCATTTGAAAAAAAAGTCGTGAATTATGCGTGATAGAATAAATTTGCAAAAATTTTACAGTTGAAGACGTAAAGGGGCAGTCAGAGAGAATAATTCACCGGTCATCGTTAAAGTGGCCGCTCCTGGAACGCGACATTTGTCTCCGAGTGCTGTTTTAAGTGTGCAGCACAGGAAATCGCAACTAGAAAAGTTTTTTTTCTGTTATTTCTTGCCCCAAGAAAATATAACTATAATGGGACAATCTTCTTGGTTTTGGTGCGGCGGAAGTTTGCTCTTTTCGAGTGCAATGTTGATTCCATTCCTTGTGAGTGTGAGCTTGGTGAAAGCGTATCCTATGGTGAGGAGCAGCAGCAATATGTCATCGTCCCCGATCGACATAGCATCCCTATATCCATTGTCGGAAGGAGTATCGCCGCGAGACGATTTAGCCCTGAGCTCAGAAGAACTTGAGGACGAAGAGTCAGGCATTGACGCCCCAAACACAGAATCCATTAATTTCGAGGAGTCTGATGGGTATGGGTCTACGCTGAGTAATTTCATCCGTAATTCACTTGGCTCAAGGTTAAAAGACGTACACATCGGGACCTCAGGGAGCCCTCGAGTGTCTGGGAACAGAAAGAGGAGCCAAGGGACTGCGACCAACAGTAGGGGAACTGCTTCTGACCATGACCAGCCTATAGCGGCAGCCTTGACCGCTGATGAACAGAAGACGGATCCGAGCAGTGAAAGTTCTCAAGCTAACAAAGACGCGTCAGCATCTCAACCGCCCCCTCCAAGTGTGAAAATTATAGGTCTTTCGATTGACTACGAATCGGACAAGCGACGAGTTACGTACGATCATGCAGGCTCGCCGACTGTGCTCGAGGGCATGCAGCTGTCGCTCACATTGTACGGACGATTTGAGGAGAAAATGTTTTTCAGGTTTTCAAAATTTTACGACTGTAACGATCACAGAAATTTGGAACCTCAGTATCCGGTGAGTTGATTAGATTAAATAATAATAATTATTTGCAAGGCATTCAAGGAAATTGGCTGTTCGTAGTGTGGACTGTACAATAAATATTACATGAACCTCAATTAATGTTTCCAGGTTTATTTGCTGAAAGAGGCCGGCAATTCAGTTGCCACGGTAGATGCAACGACGCCACTTGCAGGCGAGCTGAATGAGGTGTACTTGTGTCTGAGTCAGAATGGCACCTATTTTCATCGTCAGGGAGAGGCCGGACCAGGAAATAAGGTTCATCCTTGGTTGGTCATCAATCTCGTCAAGTCCATGTTTCCACCCTCTTTGCACGTATTCTTCATTCTGGTTCTGCTCATACTGTCTGGTCTCTTTTCGGGACTAAACCTGGGGCTCATGTCACTGGACAAGACCGATCTCAAGATCATCATGAACACGGGCTCCAAAGCAGAAAAGAGTTATGCTCAAAGTATAGCCCCTGTTCGGAACCACGGCAACTTTCTCCTCTGCTGTCTTCTGTTTAGCAACGTTCTTGTCAACGCCACCTTAACCATTTTGGTGGACGACCTAACGTCCGGAGCAATCGCCATCGCTGCGTCGACTCTGGCAATTGTAATATTTGGCGAAATCATTCCGCAGGCGATCTGCTCCCGGTACGGTTTGGCCGTAGGCGCAAGAACCATTTACATCACAAAGTTTTTCATGGTCCTCACGGCTCCACTCGCCTTTCCCCTCAGCAAAATTCTGGACAAGATTCTGGGAGAGGAAATTGGCAATGTTTACACGAGAGAAAGGTTAAAGGAGCTTCTGGAGGTCACTCGTGATAAGCACGGCTTGGAGCCCGAGGAAGTCGGCATTATTTCGGGAGCTCTTGATCTCAAGTTAAAAACCGTCAAGGACGTTATGGTCAAATTGGAGCAAATTTACATGCTCCCATCTAATGCCTTACTGGACTATGAGACCATGGCAGACATCGAATACCAAGGTTTGAATGATAGCAAAAGCATACATTCCAGTTTGCCCCAATTTTTTTTCGAACACTGATGAGGATATTATTTTCTCTTTAAATTTGACTAGGTTATTCCCGTATCCCAGTTTACGACGGGGAGCGCTCTAATGTTGTCGCGTTGATTAACGTGAAGCAACTTACTCTTCTGGATGCAAGCGACAATATACCTCTCCGGCTCATCATGGACTACTACAAAACAAACCTGTTTTTTGTTTTTGAAAATACACACCTTGATTTCATGTTTAAAGCTTTCAGAGAGGGTACAGTACAGTCAATTCAGTTGAGAGAGTGAAAAATATCAGAGGAACAATGGTTTTTCTCATGCATACGAAAAACATTTCTCATCCCATGCAAAAATGCATGAAAAAACCTATTGTTCCTCCGGAACTTTTCATTCTCTCAAGTGAAGGGACTGTAAATTGACAATTAAAAACATTTACCTGATAATCCACCCAATGACAATGTACATGAATTTCCTTTGTACAGGAAGCAGAGGCCACATGGCATTTGTACAGCGTGTTAATGACGAAGGTCCCGGAGATCCTTACTACGAGACAGTTGGCATGCTAACGATGGAAGACGTCCTGGAGGAAATCCTACAGACGGATATCAAAGACGAAAATGACAGTAAGGATTGTATTCTTTCACCTACGTGACCGGTTTGTGGCGAAATTGGGAAAGAAATCTTTCTACATGCAACCATGTTTCTCATAATTTTTCAGTTGAAAAGCTGAATGCTCGAGCTGGAAACAAAAAGCGACCACCCGCAGTTCCATTTAAAGAAAAGAAGAGGTCAAAGCGGGTTGTGGAAATCCCTGCAACTTTAATTCACGCTGCTTCGCAGTACCTTTGTTCGTGTGAGTAGAATAGTGAGAATGATCATGGTCTTGGAAGTACAAATGACAAATGAATCACGCTGGGATTTATTACTTTAGCTGTGGAGCCGTTCAAGGACAACCTTATCGCTACACACATAGTCCATCGCCTCCTCAAGTCGAACGCGCAGTTTGTCAGTGCGCCCAAGCGTCGAGGAGGTCAAGAGCTTCAGGAAGTATATCTTTATGAAGCTGTAAGTCAAACAATTCCGTTCTAATCATCAGAGCAAGCTATTTTAGGAGTTTAAAAACTACGTTAATATTATATGCAAATATGAGGTTAAAATGGCAAAATATGAAAATTTGTGACTTTTGATAAAACTTTACATCCTAAAACCATTTTTGACAATTTTTTCAAGTATTATGGCTACATATTAAATATAATTCAAAATAATTAGCAAAAAAAATATATTAAAAATATGAGGTCCTGATTACGTAACGTATTTCACCTAATTTGCTAGAATAACTCTCTCTCGCTCTCTCTGCTAATCATTTTATACATCAATAGTCAAGGTAGTAAAAAGTTTTTGACCAGCTTCAAATTTAAACTTGCAGGGGAAACCTGCCGACGCATTTGTGCTGATACTGGAGGGGCGCGTTCTAGTGAATGTAGGCAAAGAAAGGTTGATGTACGAGGCTGGACCTTTCGCTGCCTTTGGAACCGACTTTCTCTTAAACGAGACCATCGGAGGTGAGTTATCATCACCGTGCATCCAATATACAGACTGAACAAGTTAACAGTAACATAAACCTTGTGTCTTACGCAGCTCCACTCCTGCTTCGTCACAATGTTGGCGAGTCAGCTCTGAGCAGTCCGACCGAAATTGACCCCAGTGAGCGGCCCTCGATTAGCTCAGAAATCACTGACACCAAACGGCGCCCTACTTTTATACCTGATTATTCCGTGAAAGTCGTCTCAGATACGTACTTTCTCAGAATGCGACTCGAACAGTATCTCCACGCACGAGCTGCCACGGAAATGGAGAAAGCGTATGACGTTGGAAGCACGAGCGGAGGAGATTACCAAGAGAAAATGAGAAAAGTACTTACTTTACTTTAATACTTTAATATTTTAAGGAAAAAAGTTTGTTCGTGGAGCTAGCTGAGGAGTGCATATCAAAGTGACGTGGTGAAATGTGTTCGGAAATGATTTTAAGGTTATGGACAATGTCGATGATCAAGATGGGTGCGATCAGGATGCGTTGTCTTATGGATCAGGAGATGCCATTGAGGTATACATCGTGACTATCATTAATTTCTAAAGAACGTCGAGGTCCCTAAAAACGGTAGGGTTCCTAACAAATGATCAGGTTCTCTAAAGATTTCCGGGGTTTGTAAAGATTGACGGGGTTTCTATGTTGCTGGGGTCTCCTAACGGCCGTCCCGGTAGGAAAATATCCAATTTACACCGGGGGCGTTCTTTAGAAGTTTTACGGTAGACACATTTTTAACGCTCGATCTCGGGAAATCTCGATGAAAAATTGGATTCTTTTGTCCTGTGCTCTCACAGAAAGACCACATCACTATTAATGGGATCGTACGACTAAACTCGAAGACTGACCCGGGGTCATCCGGTGGGGACTCCAACGGGCATGGTGACAATATCAAGGAAACTGATCAAGACCCGGATGAGAACAATCCAACCGAGGTTACCAAACTTCTTCAGAAGAATCCCATTTGCACGAATAGCTAGTGACGTTTCCTCGCCGTGTTAATTTGATTGTTTTATTAAGAAAATTTCCCGTCGCACCAGAAGCAGGTCAAGAGCCAAAAATCCGTTGGATCTGTCTATTTCATCTTTTCCTATCGTTTCTCTTTAATTAGCGCGATGCACAGGATGCCATTTGAAATTAGTTCGTCCTCGGTACTCTTTATCAGAGACATTCGCAACGGCCGTTTAAATAAATGTATTTTCAACAGTGAATCAAACAGTGGTAGTACTGCTAGTATTATGATTTTAATTAAAATTAGATGTAGTAGACCGTTATTATTTTTGACGCGGCAATGGTTCCATTGTTGATATGCGTTGCCAACCAGAATCAAACCATTATTTTCCGTTTTAGTATTTATTTGTATCAGTATTTTTGCATTTAAAATGTAAAAAGTCTAATAGTTTTTTTTTGTAGCCAAACTACCAATGAGTTGTTTGTTTGTAACAAATTTCTGTTCGTAGGATGTATCTCATTTTATCCAGTCATAATATTTATACAAAAAAGAGATAGCTCCTATGCTATCCGATCGCTTTTTTGGTAAGTCTTTCAACACCAGTTTCACTTACACAAGATGTCAAATTATCTTAGTGAAATACCGTCAAACTTCTAAAGAAAGCCGGGATCCAGAGGAAAATTGGAAATTTCGTCTGGTCTCTGAATAAACCTGGGTAAAATTAAAGGATCAATCCCACAGTATCGGAAATGATAAACGTTTAGTCACAGAAAATGAGAAAAAGTTAGCAACCGGGAATGAAATTACTATTTAAATGCTGGAGTTACGTCAAATAGTTTGATTTATGCAATGCAAAATAAGTTTAACAGATAAAAGCCAGGTTAAACTAACAATTTTAACTTTCTCCGGGTCTCCAATTATAGCCGGGGGACAACAGGGACATTTCAATTTTCGCCGGGGCGTTCTTTACGAGTTTTACGGTAGTTACATCCTAACATCTTTGGCCGTAACAGATCCCATTTTACAATTAAATTATCTCTGGCGCATGCCACCAGAAATGTTTTGTCCGAGTGCCAAATTCCATTTCAATGCACACAACACAAAGTAAATTATTTTAGATTTTTGTTAACTCTCAAATACGAAAAAATATAATATTTGTGAAAGGCTCAATCAATCGTAGTCAGTAGCGCAGTATGCATGAAATTTTTGAAAGACAAGAAAAATGATACGCTCCAATTCGTTAATAGTTTACAAATTCCGTGCTCCGTTGTCCGCAACATTTAAAGCGCTCCAGGTTTTTTACTGAAATGTCGGAGACAATAGTACTAACATATTTTTAACTCTGGCCAAACGTACTACTTCCCGGAAAATGTATTGCTTAGTTTGCTGTTTGCACGGTGTATGTAATTGAATCATGTTTTGCGCCATCATTATTAAGTCACAGTATTTAACTCCGTAAATACTTAACATCCCATTAGGTTTGCCATTGGACGAACTTTATCAAGAGTTTGTTCCTTTTTTTCTAAAAAGCATTCTCAGTTGAGTTCGGCATCGTTTTTTTCCTTTTCAAGTAGCCGATTAAGGCAAATATGGGTTTCTTGTTAGTTTTTTTATTAAATCATCGATGAAAATGTCTGATCACAGAATAACTTACTTTTGTTTCCTCTGGTAGTATTTATTAATCTTGATGTACTATTCCAGTAGTATCCTTTTAAGTTTTATGATTAAGTTATTTAAAACACTTAGGCTTTCGTAGCTAGATATTTCCAGATTGTGTTTTACTTTTCGAAATGCTTGCTTTCTATTTTTTCTCAACTTTTCAAACTCCGTTGAATACATTCCTGTTAGAAGTCTGTCCTATTTTTATGAAGATAAACGACGCATTGGAGGTAACTGTAACCGTTCGGTCATTGAAGCCTTTCGTTTCGCAAAAAAAATTTTCTTGAAACGTAACGCACTCTCAATTTGTCTGGATACTGGTGACACTGGTTTAATAAAATGAAACTAATGTGTATGAATTAAAAGCAAACGACCGCATGCAATTCATTTTGGAGGCATGCATGACAAGAAACTGGTGTCATCCCGCATGGAGGGATCCTTCTTTCAGGCAAATTGAGAGTAAGTAATTGGGTCGCACAAATGGAAATCTATTAGCCAGATAAAGTGAGAGTTAAAGTACCAGGGACAAATATATACGTCTACAAAATGGTGTACTTGGGGGGGGGGGGGGGCGAGTAGGGGTTTTTTTCTAGATAAACACAAAAGGATCGTACTTAGATAATTGTAAAAGTTAAAACTGCCTAGCGATCAATACTAACGCAAAAGCTAATACAAAAATGTGTGAGTTTCTAAATTCTATTTGATTCTAACAATAGCAGGGAAATTTTTGATAAACACTCGAAGGTAAAAAAAAGAAGCTTTAATAAAGAAAGTGACTTAACAAGAAATACTTGATGTAAATAGTACAAGAGAGTTTTATAGTTCCCCTTGGAGAGAGGTTCTGGTGTGGAAGGGCATCAGATTGGAGTCGCTTGATTCGGAACACTGAGTTACCTGAAATATATAAAAAAAACTGTAAATCGCATCGCACTAAGGACGGATCAAAGAAACAATTCAAATACTAACGACTCAAATGTAGCTAGGTTTGTCTCAATCGTTTAGAAAGTTTCGTCCATTTTTCTTGACAAAAGTCCCTGCAATGGCCTAATCTACGTGTTTAAAAATTGGAAACAATAATTTTAAAGGATAATTTAATTGGATTGCTAGTAAATTAGTTTTTTATGATAAGGTTAGTTTCATCAAGGCAGTATCAGTTTGGGACAGCCCTCAATGATCTTGAAGAGACACTTGTAAAGAACCGGAAGTTTGAATAACCGTTGTCTCTCAAGATTATATGTTTGATTTTCAATGCAACTTCCGTTCCTACATTTTAGGTTCATATAAAAAGCTGACGAGATCAACCCACGTGAGTAATTTCATGTAAAAGCTGTTCATTATTCTCTTGCCTTGCAGTGCAGTCCGTTGGGAAAAAAAGTGTTTGGTATATTTTCACGTCAGTTACAAAACGGCAATGTTATATAATCTCAATCAAGTTTCTAGTTTTACGAGAGACATGTATTCAATGTACTTATCATCTCTATTATTGTCTAATTATCTACTATTTTTTTCGGAGAAATAAAAGATAACACGACGGATTTATGTTCGAATCAAATGTGCGCATGGACTGGGCATACATTTTATACATATATTGGTAATTTGTATACATTTATTTATTTTATTTATATTTATTTCAACAATAATAACACTCGGCTACATTGCATTGTCACATTTAATTATTTTTCACAATCATCAACTGACGCCATAAATAAAACTAAAACTCATCTCATCACTCATCAAACAAAAAAAAACATTATTATGTACAACTTGTGCAAATATATTTCTGTATTGTCAGATAACAACAGCCTTTTCATGACTTAATTTTATAGTAACACATCTTTTTATAAAGCTAAATGGAAACTGAGAAACAACCCATGATTCACCAAAACTTCATTTTTAATCATAACATATTGCCCAAGTGAGCCTCGTGGGCATAGGAATCAGTGGTAAACGACATTCAATTGACTTTTTCTGCGTATTGCTACAATGTACAGTGATTAAGCCTAAAACAGATGCCATTCAGTTGTGTAATATCAAGTCCTGACATCTTAAAAATACTGTTTCAACAAAACATACAAGACAAGGTCAGGTACAACCCTTCCATCCCGAAAAGAAACAAGACAAAAGTTTGGGTTATACATGCACATGAATATTAAGCATTCCTCTTGATAACCTACCAATTTTTGAGTTTCAGCGCTTATCTTTTTTTTTTTTTTTTTTTGTTTGTTTTTGCAGACGTTATTATTGTCGCCAAAGCTAAAGGTTTGTTCTGGGTTTGGCTGAACCAACGCCAAACTTATTTTGCGAGATCCTTCCCACACTTTCTTCATATATTTTAAGAGAACAGTTTTTTTTCTCGTTCAAATTTGTTCCGACAGTTGGTCAAGAAAAGGATTCACTCTTTGATTGAGTTGGTAATGGCGTTTTTAGTAGCATCTTGCCTCACTAATACTCCCCCGTCCAGTTGACTTTGCCATTGTGATTGACGTCTCTTTTGACTTTCCCTCCCCTCCTTCGGTTCCCTACAATTCGTCCATGAATATTTTTTTGGTTAATAAACAATCAACACCAAACGATAAAAAAAGCATTACGGATTTCAGCATTCGGCTACAAATTCATCTGCGAAAATTTCTTTATGAGATTCGAATATCGCGAGTGTTACCTCATCAAGATGATTCCTGCAAGTTAAAATTAGCCGGGGTTAGTAATTTGCAAAAAGGATGCTCGGATTATTCAGTTAAAGATAAGCTTTTTTCTGTAGGGTTTGTAAACGGGCTTACTGTAAATGTTCATCAATTTTGTCTTCAGTTAATGCATTCTCTGTGGCGGCGAGGGCTCTTTCCAGTAACGTCGCTTGCTTTGCGGCCATGTACATGGACCGCGAGATTTGGAAGTAAGTCGTGTCTGTGACTGCTCGAACGCTGTAGTCGGGAATGAACGTGGGCTGGATCGCAGCCTCTGAGAAACTGCACTGCGACGTTTTCCTCGACAAAGCGGGCACCACGGCGGTGGTGTTGGTGTCCCCTAGATTTTACAGAAATATTACCAGCATTCTCGTATATCTTTTTGCGCCCAATGTTTTTCTTAAAAAATAACTATGTCGGAGCCATGGCACATACCAGGAAGCATTATCAGGGCTTTGGTTCCAAAGAAAGTGAAAGGTCCACTTTCAAAGACTAAATTTTCTTTTCCGATTTCAGCTTGGACTTTTCCTTCCAGAATCATTATGAAGTAGTCTGCAGGTTTCCCCTAATGAGTCAAGAGTTAGTTTAATCCACGATCATGTTTTCTTCGGCTCACAAGTACCGTAAAACTTGCAAAGAACGCCCCCGGCGAAAATTAGAGACCCAGCGACATCTTAATTTTTAGCTTGTTTGAATTTTGTTACATTTCAACCTAGTTTAGCGTAAATTCAATTGTTATCATAGATGTCGATGACAATTCTATTCTCAGTGGCTTGCTTTACGTCATTTTCTGTGACGAAAGGTTTATCATTGCATATATTGTGGGCTTGATTCCTGTGATATACCCGGCGTTCTTCAGAAGTTTTACGGTATATTTTTTTAGTAACCGTACCCGTTCGTATATAACTGTTGCTTGGTCAACACAAGAATTGTCTTTGCTTTTTATCTTAATATGGAAGTAAATATTTTGTCTCAGGAGACGGTCCAGAACAGCTTTAGATATTATCGTGTCTTGGAACTCTTCGACAGCTGAAAATTACATGATTACAATTCACACATGAAATGTGTCTTTACACATGAAATCCAGTAAAGACCAGTAAAAAATGCTTTCATGTTTGCGATTACTGACCAGTGCTCAGGTACTGGAAGGCTGCGAGCGTGAGTTGTGGAGACACTGTGGTTCCTTCAATTTTCAAGCGTGGCATGCCCACATCCGTTATCGCACTGTAGTTTCCTTGAGAGCGCCGTTTGTTATCTGATTCTATGAATGGGACGAAGAAACAGATTAATACCAGTTCAAGTTCAACTATAGAAGAGTTTTCCGCTCTGACAATCATTCGCAGTTAAATATATATGTAAAACATTTTGTTTTTTCAGATCACCCCAACAGTCAGTTTCGTCATTGATCTCCTCTTGAATTAGTTCCTCGATGACATCTTCCATTGTGACAAGACCGACTACTTCGTACATTGGATCGGACTTGTCGTTGGATTTAACTCGTTGCACAAACGCCATGTGGCCTTTGTTTCCTATGAATTTTTTAAATATTTTATGCTAAATTATAATACGGCGAGCTTACTGAAGCAAGGCAGTCTGAGTCAGAAAAAAAAAGAACTATTACCTTGTTTGAACACATTGAAAAGGACATTGAGTGTGACATTCTCGAAAACAAAATGGCATGGATTGCTGTAAAACTCGCAAATTGCTCGTAATGGCATTTTATCGTCTGGGTCGACAAATGCCAAGTCTTTCGCGTAGAGTAGGGACACCACATTACCACGAACGTTTTCGTAAACCGGTATCCGTGAGTAGCCTAGTTGCAATTTACATAACACAAATGTTTTATAGCCTGTTACTATCTCAGCCAGATCTCTTTGAGCTTATGGTGGTTCGCGGTGTGGGGTGTCTACAAGAAACTACAACTGATTCTTCATCTCGAATGCATGTTTGAATTGAATTCCACTTGTGAACAGCCCATGTGGGTGTATTCATATTCGAAATTCAATTCGAACATGAATTCGAGTTGTAGAATCAGTTAAAGTTTCTTGTTAACGACCCACACCGCGAACTACCATCAGCTCGAAGACATTTGGCTGAGATAGTATCTTCAGTTATATCAACATTTACTACTGCATCCCAAAAAATTTTTTTAAAATGTACATAAATAGTGTTGTTTTTTTGCATAAATCAAAATACCATTGGACATGATCTCAGAGACTGTGTCAAAATCTAAATGTGCATCAATCGGCAACATGTACACATCTTCCAGTTTTGTCATCACATTGGCCACTGTCTTTTGCTTGAGGTCGAGTGCACCAGCAATTATGTTGACTTCATCTTTTTCCAAGTCGTTTTCACCTTGAGTCACCTAATCGGTTACGAGCAAAAGATCCAAAAATTTGACAAAGCGTGCAATGCATGCAATATTTTGTAATAGTATTGTGTCTATGGCGAGTCATGAAAAAAATAATGTTGCCCCCTTGAACCCAGTCATGCATTTTAAAAAAATTTGCCACTACTAACAAGTAAACTTCTCGAGTGTGTTATTCGTTTATGACCGTTGATGGTTAAAAATAGTAGGTTTTAAGGGACGAAGAATACGACGGTTTAGTCCACTGTCCCAAGTGGCGCCTTCTAAGCCTCAATTTTGGGTTGGTAAAGCGATCAATTAACTTTTTTAGCTTGAACTCAAGCTTAAAATTGCTTAAAAATTGGTAATTGCAGTTTATTATCACAAGTTTGCTTGCTTCTGATGCCTTTTGTCCTAATAGGAGGGATAATTAATTAACAAATTTCCTAATTATCTCGGCATAGCACCAGGAGTTCCTATTCATGTCCCGAGATAATTAGCAACTTTGTTAATTAATTATTCCTCCTTTTAAGACAGCCTTCCCCGATCTTTCGTATTTTTTACACTAATATCCGGCATTTTACGGCTTCACTTGGGAAAATGGTCCCTCCCACCGTATTCTCCATACTCGAAAACGTAATTTTGTGAAACAATTTGAAAAATACTGGATTACCCACTCGTGCATTTTACTTGTAAGATTTTATATAAAAAGCAAGATATGTACTTACGCGAATAAGCTCCTTAAGTCTTTCTCGGTTATAAACACTACCTAGCTCTTCGCCCAACACTTTGTTGAGTATGACACTAATTGGAAATGAGAGTGGAAACGTGACGAGCATGAAAAACTTGGTGATCCAGACCGTTTTCGCACCCACGGCGAGTCCGTGGCGAGAGCACACTGCTTGCGGGACGATTTCACCGAATATGACAATTCCCACGGTTGACCCTATCACAGCGACTATGCCGGATGTAAGGTCATCCAACAAAATAGTCAAAGTGGCGTTGACCAGAACATTTCCAAGGAGAAGACTGCACAGTAAGTAGTTTCCGTTGTCCCGTAACGGCTGAATCTTTTTAGCATGCCGACGTTCCGCCTCGGATCCTGCGTTGATGATGATTTTTATTTCCGTCCGGTCGATGGCCATCAGTCCCAAATTAAGTCCAGAAAAGAGGCCAGATAACAGCAACAGAACCAATAGGATGATTATGTGGGCCCAAATCGGCAACCACTTTTGGTACGTTGAAATTACTATCCACAGCTCTGGCCCTTGATGAACCCATGGCATATCTGAATGATAAACAATTACAAATAATAATGTCTAATGATTGGCTAATTATGATGTAGCCGTTTAAGTGGATCCTTTAAAAAAATAAAAGTAACGGAAATACCTATATCATCTTCTTTCATGCAAACGTAATAGACAGACTCATCCTCATTCAATGGAGGAATCGTTACAGTTGAGACTGCAGAATGGTTTGAAATCTGCTCACTATCAAACTGGAAAAAATATGTCAAAACATTTTTTCTGCTAGCTAGAGCTGGGTTTCACAAAAAAATTACAAGGGCCATTTGTGACTCTCCCAAGGAAAAGGGGGAATGTCGCATATAAAAATGACCAAGAAAATCGTCTCTAAAATTTGTTTCTTTCTGAGAAATATGCCACGTCGAATAGTTATAAAAGTTTCGAGAATCAAATTCTGGTACTTTTACCTTCAAGCCTTGACAGAGAAAAACGAATTTATAGGTCGTTTCCTCTGTTATTTTTGCATACGACGTAGACCCTTTTCCTTGGGACAGTCACATTTTTCTACTTACGGGAAAATAACTTGTAGACTTGACATCGTCACAGTCCGTCCCACGCTCACCCACCTCCGTTACAAATCGAACTAATGTGTTGCTTGTAAAATTAAATCCGAAAAAACGGATGACTGCCTTCGAGTTGGCGAGAATTTTCGACGCTCCCTTTTCATACGTTACACCTTTGGCTGATTCTTCAACCCGTAAACCGATCACTGTCGCTGTCATTTGCTCAAATAAAGCCATCCGAACGTCTTTTGTCTGATTCTTGGCTGACCTACGCCGTGCACCCGCATGGTGCGCAACGAAGGGAACAGTAAACGCGGCATAGCCATCGAGACCTGATCCATTATTTATCAGCTCGTAAAAAATACTCCCATGTTTGATAATGACTTTGGGCTCGACGATTGATTGGGTCAAGTCGACATTACTGATACTACTACTAGTTGCGTTTTCTGCAAATTCTGGCGGTTTCTCAGTCTCTTGGTAGTTCTCCCTTGTGACATTCAAATTTGTACGGTTGTTGCTGCCAACATCATTCGGGGAATGGTGCGTCGGCATGTGAGTTTCTGAGAAATTAGGGCTAGTTCTGTTGTCACTAGTTTGCCCATCGTTTCCAGCTTCGATTGACGTCACTTTTTTAAAGACCTCACTAGTGGCACGGCTTACATTACGGTTCACGAGCAGGTCACCTGCTAAAGTTGAGTCTACGCTTGCCCCAACAAGTGATGCATTAATGAACAAAGAGATCACAACCAAAACGGAGAAGACTGTTCTGTCTGCAAATTTTCTGTGATGTCGTTTTGTTTCGTTTTCACTGGATGAATCTGCAGCACACTCAATGACACGATGGCCATCGGTGAATTCACTACCACAACACAAACTTCCAACAGATCTACAAACTTGACCGGATGACTTCTTACGAAGCCTGGGCTTCTCTCTTTTCCGAATTGATTTCATGACCATGGTCAAGACTCTACTGACTGAGGGACAAAAAGTGTGCCTGGATAAATAGACGAAACGCTATGGACGCATAATCGATGAATCACAGTTGGAGAAAAACTTTCCAAACCAAGCGAATTATTGATATCTGTTAGAAAGGCAGTAAAGTTACGAACGCTGAACGGAGTGCCACTGATAATCACTACTTAAAATCTCTGCAAAACTGCCAGTCAACTAATTTTACACTAAAACTGCAATTTCAGTTTCGTAAGCGCCGACTTAAAAGCCAGTTAAGTCTTAAGCTCCTGGATGAAATCACTTGTAGAAGTTAAAATGAAATGGAAAACTGTGTAAATCTGTACGGTACGTTGCACACGTTCGCTTAACTGAACGCTGACTACTAGTTCTACTACAGTATACCAATTTTTTTCTAGTTATCTTGCCGTTTGGAGGAATCATTATCACATTTACCACCCACCGATAACGCGTCCAATATTTACACCAAAAGTCGAGTTTGTATCACTTGAAAAATTTGTTAAAAGTCACAAGATAATGAAAAAAAAGTTTTGCCCTATGAAATGAATAATGGCCACTTATTTTGCGCGACGAAATTTTTTTTGCAGACACACTAGGGGCAACATTGTCAAACAAAGTATGATTTTTTATCTGGTCTTCCGTAGCCCATGATTCCACAGATTTCCTGAGAAGGAGTTTTCTCGCACTAAGTCGTCGCACTCTCGTAATCACCCCTGATTAGCTCTAATGATGTCCAATACGAAGGTGACAGTACAATAAATTTAATGTCACTATTTCCTTTTTACATTACTGCCATCGCAATCGTCACAAACTCTGTGTTTTGTCATGCCAACTTGGCCAAAGCCAAGAAAAAAACTTGATTTTCTAGGTCACTCGAATATCCACTGCTTCACACTAGCTTATCACCAGAATAATATTATTGCAAGGCATATTTTTTTTGTATGCAGAAGGGTTTTTGCGCTGGAATGACAATGGAAATGGTTCGTTTCTTGTTTCTCTCTTTGTAAATTAGTACAAAGTTGATTCGTTCCTGTCCTGGAACGAGTTACGTCTCCAGGGACTCCAGTGGTCGAGGTGAGATTCAGAGTTAAAGTAAGGTAAACTCACGCGGGATGCATGTACTTTATATTGATGTGCAGTCACAAAGCATAACAAGAAGAAAAAGAAGCAGAAAAAAAATGCGAGGTGATTGTGCAGGTGCAAAAATCCACGTCGTTTGGTGTCGGCATGAGAGCCAAATGATAACAAATGTGCAGCCGTAAACACTACAAATATTATTATAAAATGTGAGCAAATCATGCGGCTACAACAAAATCTGCTCTTGACCACTGTTTACTTTTTGTGATGATAAATATTTTTTTAAAACAAACAATAGAATATGTATATTATGTATGATGCTACGACCGCATTTGTTGTTTCAAGTCTACCAGAATGAGGCAGAAGCAACTGGTATGGGTCGGTTCAAAGGGCACTACACTTTTACAGGGAAGCTGCATCGGTAGATGATATGTAAAATACTTTTTTTTTCTTTGACTCTCTCCTATTGCCTATATCCTACTTTGTTCCCATTTTCATCGATACTCACAAACTAGGATGGATAGAAGAGTGCTTAACAAGCGACCAAAACTACTAAAATTCATTGTTCAGTAAGAATACACCTTGTCTACACTGGTTCTACAGGGGAGCACGTGGTTTATCAGTGTGTGATCGATAACTACTAACTTAAAAACGTGTAAACTATGTTTGACTTAACATTTATCAGCGCGATCATCCCATTATAGAAACAATAAGAGTGCGTTATTGGTAAACGCAAATAAAGAATGACTCTATTTTCTTACGAGAATATCTACGCAAAACTCGCAGCTTATCTTGAGCCACCTGCTCGTTCGCACAACTGCCTCAAGGAATAGACTACGAAAGAGAGAGAGAGAAAAACATTATCCCATCTTGAAACATAAGAGAACATGCTTGCCTAAGATAAATGTTCCTTTTTTCAAGAAAGTATCCCAAACACGTATGCAATTAGTAAATTTCTCTTGCTTTAATGGTATTAAAAAAATATAAACAAAAACGTAGTGGAAACGATGCATCATCAGTGCATATGCATTGTTGGAGAAGAATCGTTTATTTTGTTAGGACAATGCGTCTTGAGTTGATGCAGTGCTCATATATTTGCACAGCCGAAACTCAAATGAGATACACGTACAAAACTTGCACCAGGTTTTGGCGTGATTTGCTACACAATGTTGTTTCAGGATGGCTTACTCGGTAAACGTAGGAAAAAAAAGTTATGGTAATATAATGAAGGTAATCTTAATTGTAGTCAGTAGCGAGCAAGTTAGCAAGTGCTTTAACTAGTATGTGGAAGTTGAGTTGAAGTTCATGTAGCTTTTTTTTCGTCTTTTACAATGATTGATGCTCACAGAGAGGCTCGTAACCTGCGCCTTTTTCTAGTATTCATAAATCTAATATTATGGAAATTAGACAACTTTGAACTATTCAGGCAAAAGCAGTACAAAAGCAAAAAAAAAGAATTGTTCGCTATGCAACCACTTTTGTAAGTACAAAGTATGAGGAAGGTGAAGAAGTTGTACTATACCTAGATGTTAGTCGTTTTTGAATCGTCTTCGGAGTAGATTAGTAGTGGCAACAAAAAGTTGCAATCGTGTACATAATCGACCTTTTATTACAAAACGGTAACTTTACTTTTTGTTCAATTTCTTGCTAAAATGATGATAGGATGGCATCTCTCACTAATTAGTAGTATTTTGTGATGATGTTATTTTCTTGCAAATTATATTGTCATGATGATTATATTATTTTATAGCCACAATAAATTGATGAGATATAATGATGCCGATTTTTGGCTCATGACACTACTAATGACTAAATGCAAACCATTTATTACGAAGTTATTATAAGACTACGAGATTCAATACAAAAGGCAGTTGATATTGCTGCAACGTAATTAGAGAGGGGAAAAAATCAGAACCCAGGGTGAATTACCTGCTAAACGTAGAATATGAAAATAAATGACGACAACCAATATCAACTTAATCCAGCGTTCGTTAAATAGATAGTTAATTAGTTAAATGTGGTAAATTTAATTCGAGCAACAGGCTAAAATTATCGTAATGAGGGCTATATCATACACTTACCTAAAAATTCATAATGATGAACACACTGTGACTGTAAACAGAGCTGAATGCCACTTTTAATTAAGCTATCAAAAATGCAGTCATTTTGGAAGGATCTCAAAGTGCCAGAATGATATGCACCCAGTAGAAATTTTTTCATGTTGATAAAATGCATATAGAGTTGCAGACAATTACACGATAAATGTTTACAAATTTGCCTTTCTTTGTAGCCTCCTTGTTGGAAATAATGTTTAAAAGGACATACAACAAATTATCCATAGTTACATTGCATTATGTCATAATCTGATAACAAATACGATGCAATTGAATCTAACCAACATATGTAATATGCAGATATTTGCGAAGAAATGCTGTTAGGAGCTAAGAGTTGATTATGCTTTACACACTTAGTTGCGCTTCTTAGTTGCAAAAAAGCTATCTCATACTAGCTGCAAGTAATGTAAAATCCCGAAGAAGGAAATATCAATAGTCAATCGTGTGTAGAATCTTCGTTTATGTCCTTTAAAACTTCCAGAAGTGACATTGATACCTATGTAGTCAACGAATCCGTATATCACACCAAGCAGGGCTCCTGCGTTTGGACGGAAAATTAAAACTTGCAAATGACTGCACCGAAAGGGGCCAGAATCGACTGCCAAGTAATGTTTTCAAACACGGGTAATAGGATGGCTTGGCTCATTTTCCCAAGTGGCCACTCCTAAATCGGTGATTTGATGTGGTAAACGACAGTAAACTCGTTTCTTATTTTTTCCCTAGTCAAAGTTCACAAATTATGCTGCATTTTTATACATTATATGCAAAAAATGCATAAACTGCTANTTCACAAATTATGCAGCATTTTTTTATGCAAAAAAATGCATAAACTGCTAGTAAATGTGGGGGGGGGTAGATAATTTGATTGTCACTGCCATTAAACATGGTTGTTGTAAGACACAGGACTTTAAAATTCAACAATACATCTGTTTTGATTTTAAAGTAAAATTGTTCGCTGAAAACGAAGTAAGTCATATTCTTCTTGTTCAACAAGAAAACTTCGCAACCCATTCCGGTCGCTTACGTGGAAAGCACTGCACGCTTAGCTTTTGCCGAGGCTTCAAAAACTCGTTATAAATACTTTCCTGTAGAATTAATTTAGTCACGCGCATTCAATTTTAATGTGTAAAAAGGCAATTGATAATGGCATGAGCGAAGGGGTTGTATGAGCAAATATTATGACTGATCCTAAATACGCAGCCTGTTCGTCTTCGTGCTGCTAATGTTCAGCTGTCGCGTTCCATCCTCGCCTGCCTACGCCGCTGCATACATCGTATTACGAAATAACCGACGGATGAGACTAATCACGAATTGTTTTTGCACCTGAAAAGCCAACTCATCAATAATACTGTCGATGTTAAGTACTTATCGGTGTTCAGCTTTCAGTTTATGTAAACCTATGCACTCCAGTGTAAAATAATTGCATGGACTGCATATAGTATTCATTACATGCACAACAACTTTTTTCTTCTCTTGATTTGCACACCACAAATGAAGTGGTAATGAAATGTCCCATTTTTCACAATGTTCCCGTTTCTGTTTGCAATCCCACGACTGCATTGTCTTCCAGCTGTCGACGATTTAGGATCTGAAGCTTTATCTTCATAGAATGTCCACTTTATATTCTGATATGTGTATAATATTTGCATTCAATCAGCGATGGCAAAATAAACTTAGCAATTCCACAAGCTGGACAGGGTAACTACAGGGTGCAAGGCATGAACTCAAATCTCAGGGCGTAAAGATTCCGTCTCTCGCTTTGAATATAACTTTGGGCTGAGCTCATAAATTTTCCAGTGTTCGCTGCTGACACGTTGAGTTGCACACGTCGGATCTCCAACGAAATCCATATGTAAATGGTGAAAAACCCGTTCAATAGGTAATTGTGAGCATTTAACATTTAATTCTATCGATGATGGTTGCATGTTTACGCTTTTTGGACAAACATTCAAATGAAAAATGACTATTTTGGGGAAACAACTTGTGTGAAGCTACGCGACACCAAACGCACATCACTCACTAACTAAAATATGACGTCGCTTCGACCTGCTGTCGCAAGACCGTCAACATGCCTACTAATCAAACTTGTTGATGAAAAACAATCTTCACAGTTTTTTCCAAAAAGTTCCAAGTCAGAACCGAAAAACTACAGAATTTGCTTGGTACCTAAATTCGTGGAGATCGGAAGCTACTAGAAATTGGATACTGTCAAGCTGTCTTCAAGGAGTTGCGTACTTTGCAAAAAAAAACAATGCTCAATACAAGTATCAACCGCATTAATTACCTCCTCCAGAGAACCATGTTGAATTAATTATGTACCGGTTTTTCTCCTGTAGCGTCAATGGCATGTCTGAATAGAAGCTGATATCTGTAAAAATTACTTGTTGTCTTGTTATTGTTATATGCTCGCTTTTAAGTTATATTTCATATGATGTATGACAAATTGAAGTTCTCTCAACAGCAGCGTACCCATGAGAAATATGATGTGACAGACTAGGGAATCAAATGTTATATTCGGGATGACAAATGAATTGACACTTTTCCCTGTTTACAGAGCCGTACAGTAATTTTCCATCTTACAACCAGCGAAAAATCAATCATTAAAAGGCCCATTCATGCGGAAAGGCCTAGAGTGAGAAAATGACAGAATGGCTAAAGTTGGCTATGAGCATCAGTGGTAAAAATTGAACGTGAACTTGCATTCAAATCTTGCTTGAGTGCCAAATTGAAGAGTCTGGCCACACAAAAGGTCTCGATCTTGGATGCCCTCATCCATGCAAATACGTTCAAAAGTAACGAATAATTTTTTTACTATTATTATTACCCTAGGGAGAGTAGTCATTTTAACTTGCCAGGTGTACATAAATTTCTTAGATAATGACGTGATTTCAGCTTCTGAAGCAGTTCGCCGCAAAATAAAACTGAAACAAACTATTCAAATGGAGCTAATTTGGAATCCTAGCTGTCATGCCGATATCATATTACAGTGATGCAATCGAGGCTTCTGTAAATCGTGCATAGCATGTTCAGAGGAATGTCTTTACCACCAAGATTGACCACATTGAAAAACATATCTGCTTTGCATGCAATTCATGCAATTGCTATTACCTATTGTGTAATTAACCATGACGAAAAGAAAATATTTGGCACTCTCGTCTCTTTGCCTAAAGGAAGGTTAGGGTTTTTATTTCTTCAAACTTTCAAACCATGTTCAACCTGAAATAAACTGTACTAAATCTCTAACGGCAGCATCCTACATCATAGCGTAATGCACGCGTACGATTCTGAGGCCACTGTCAGTTTTCATTGAGGTTGAAGACTTCTCTGCTGCTGAATGCTTCCAACTTCAATAATTATAATTGAAACCGTTGAACGGATCGGCTAACTCCATCATGATCCATACTCCTTCAGTTGCTCCTTCATTGCATGCTCCGGCAAAATCCCTGCCACAGCTAATCATTAAAAATTCACAGTTACGCTTTTGGCTTCCAAAACGTTTCGCAACTTGTCTGCAACCTATTCTCCAGCAAGGTTGATGATATTTTCGTGTAAACTTTGCATGGCGCAACTATTTTCGAGCAATATTAAGTTCAAGAAAAACATGAGCATTGTGATTGAATTCTAGCTCAAACTTGCTTGATGTTGGCTTTGGAAGCAATTGAACAATTATGCTGTAACAATGTACCTAAGCAAAGTAAGTAGTGCCTGCGGAGATCATCTAAAGGTTTACGCGAATCGCACTGATTTGCTGATAACGCAAGTTCCGTACACACTTACAGAACGCGTACTCTTCGCTTCATACCCGAAACGAACGTATGAGTAAAGATACATGTGTAGGCATCTTGATAAGCAATGCTCATGCGTGAGGTACGCTAGTATCTTGTCATTATATCTGACTGTCCGTAGGAAAAGGGGATATGTCGAGAAAACAAAAAGAAACACAAGCGTCTATACTCTAGATTCGTTTTTATTTACAAATTTGCCGAAGCGTAAATGTAAAAGTACAAAGTAGCGAGAATTTAATTTTGCTGCTTTTACATTTGCATTTATTTTTTCTCGTTTCTTTTTTATATACAATATATCCCCTTTTCCTAAGGACAGTTACATATAAGCACTCAGGAGCAAAATCTCCTTTGGAATTTCGGAAAGTGTCTGAATTTAATCTCTGGGTACGTTTCCAAATGACACCATGAATATATTACGATTTGGTTTCATGCTCCGACGGAGATTTACAGGAGTTCGCACTTAGACCGATAAACAGCTCAGGCTTTTTAAGAAAGTGATAATAGCTAACTCAAAAAAGAATTTGCACACCTGATAGAACCGTTTTTATCGTTTACACTAATTACGTTTATCGTTCTTTTAAATTTGTATGAAACTAAACTATTTCAACACTGATATAAATGGCCTGAATCTTTCCTTTTTGTATTGACACTCACTCGTGCAAATCATCATTTAACTTCCAGTCTTGTTTATTTGTATTGCTATATCATTTCTGAGGACTTCGCATCCATCTAAAATCGTGCTGCCGGTTAGGTATTTACTCCTCTACCTGCACTTCGAGTTCGTGTATCATCATGTTTCGCTTATTTCCTCATATTTACCTGCCAGAACTTAGACGTCTTTGAAGTGAAATCTTGAAATCGCCATGATTACAATCCTCTCATTTTTAATGGTTCAAAACTGGCAAAGTCTTTAAACCAAGGTGATTTAGAATCTGCAACTATGGCATAGTCGCATATGACTCATAGCCAACAACTCCTCAAATCAGGATTCAAATCAGGCTAAAAAATACTGACGGCGAATTCATTTTTCAGTTGAATGTCATCTCTTTCCGAGTAATACTCAGCTGGAAAAGCCGATGCGGTCAATTTCGTCTTTCTTGGAACTCCAAAGATGTACTATGCACCTTACATTGTAACTGTAATAAGCGTCAATTGGTAACTAAAGAACGTACCTGGAACTGCAATAGTTTTTCTTTAAATTCATCAAAATCCGGTCAGTCTATTTTGTTAGACATGTTATTACCATTTCAATCAGCCGCAAAGAATTGTAAAATTTTCCAAGATTTTCTGCATTTTCGTAACTTCGGAATGAAAAAAAAAACATGCACTAGACCAATTGAAATTTGCGACCAAAATGTATTTTAAAAGCTAGGATGCTACATACGTAAGTGCGTTTAAATGGCAGTATTATGCATATTTACCACTCACCCTAAGACGTTCATAATAGAGATCATATTTAACCCAGTCAACTTCTATTTGATTCACTCGAAGGTATTTTACGCGTCATTTGGTTACTATGAACGATTGCAAATATAAATGAATCACATTTGTTATTTATTATTAAATGAAGTTAAATATCCGTTCCCTACAAAAATGCATTATTAACTTACAGTTAATAATATGAATATGTATCAATTAAATGAAACCACTTGTAATTGTGTAAATGTAGCTTATACACCTTGTTTTGACGTTATCTTTTATCTGGATACACCAACAAAAACTCGTAATTATTGCAATGCAACGTTGATCTGTGTTACTCGTTAGCATTCATTCTTCGCTTCGCCTCAACTTCTGAATAAAAACTGTTCAGTTCCACAAGCTTTTTCGTTTTTTTTTCTATGGAACGATTTCCAAATTAGCTAATAGAGAGTACGGTGTTGAAAATACAGTAAACCAAAACGCATTTTTTCTACACAATACACGGATCATTATTTATGTAGTCATTTATTTAAAGTTGTTTTTTTGTGAGAAATGCAACTTCCTTCTACAAACTTCCATGCACAGATCCCTTAAATTATAATTGTATGAACCACCAACGTGGTGGCGATATCAGCAAAGAAATTGAGAGCTGACTGTTGTTTTTATTTAAGATAATATAGCAAATAGTATTCAGTTCTGGAGTCCCAACGATGTACGATATCTTTCGTCGTTCATGGCCAATTTAAGATTGTGAATGGAATCTACTCCCGAAATTTAGCAATTTATCATCCTTGAACTCTTCCCAGGGAACTAAACTATTCACAGAGCTGCTAAAGAAGGTTTGCGTTTAACGAACTCTTGTTGTTTGTAATTTTTGTCTTTAATTGGCAGGTCAGAAGAAAAGAAAAAAAAACAACTTCGATTGCCTATCTATAGGAAGTCAGTCACGTGTAATAATTGATCTATCCATAAGGCGGAGTAGTTGAGAACACGCGAGAACCATGTAATTACAAAATATTTATATAAATGGGCAGCTACTTGTGAACTATTGATAGCATTAAATTTACTCATTAATTAAAAACGCTGAAAGTGGAGATCGCCGCGTGGTGCATCCTGTGAACGATGTGCTTCTCACAAGTAAAATGGCAGCCGTAAGTTAGCAATTAACATGAAAGATAATCTGATAAACCATTCCAGTTTACGGTATACAGTGTCTCCTTGAAACACGAAGTCAGTATTTGTAGTAAATTACTAGAGCGAATTTTGTTTTGAATCACTATAACATATGCAGACGCGTGAAGGATATGCCATTCAAGCGCTCATACTTTTTACACTAATTCCAGTCAAATCAAACACTAAATGGGAATTTTTTTGAGCTAATTATGTACTGGTGATTGTTAAGAAACTTAACCTGGAATAGAACAAAAAAAAGTAGCATCGTGAATGGAATCGTCAATTTCATTACACAGTGACGTTGTATATTCCCTAACAAGGTGATGATGAGGAGGAGGATGGCGCTTATCTAATCAAATATTTTACACCAGCAGTGCCATACTGAGCTTTACGTATAGGTGGGCGCATTTGTTGACTTTAAACTGCATCCGGTTATTATGGAGGTGTTCGGTTTCAGTAAATATGATTGATGTTATGTAACACGAATATCCTAATATTAGTAAGTAATTTTTAAAATATCCCTGTTTTTCCTAAAGTCCATGAACCTAACTTTGTTTTTTCCTCAAATATGATTGTATAAAAGAATGGCTTTACGTGCCACTGCATAGTTTGCGACTTTTAAATGTAGCTCAGACACGTATGTTAATTTAACTTCCTGTAGATGTGAATATCAACTACTAATCAGTTCATTTTACAAACATCAAGTTACAGTATCTGGTTACTCGTATGCAAAACTTCCTGACCATCGTTAATATTTTTTATGAACTTTTTTGTATTGATAAGATAAACAATTTGCATTACGTATGCATTTGTCAGTTTGCCGTAATAAGTTTTTGTAGTCAACTTCTTAAATGGTTACACTGTATTGCCTCCTATTATAGACACGGTTTCGGAACGATAGGACCCATTAGCTACAATTAGTTTCAGGGGAATAATTTTCAGGGAGGATTGAATATTTTCAATGAAAAATTTCTAGGGTAACCAGAAATTATACTCTATCAACGCTTCACTAACCTAAAAAAACATCTTGAGTCCATGATCACCAGCTTGCAATCATAGCTAGCGGTCATGCTATGCTGAGCCATAGCGGGTACTTCAACAGGAACAGCAATGTTCGATCATGCCGAAGGGATTTTCAAAATCGGAGAGAGATTGTAGATGAGATGAATATCGTTCGAATATCGCACTAGAAACGGTTGGAGCTTTAAGCGGACCCAAAACTTCCTTACATTCGTCAGCGGCGGGTTTCGTACATTACGCTTAAAATATGCGCACTTGCTTATTGTCTTCCGCTACATTAGGCCAACAGATGAATCTGATAGTACGACTTGTGTTGAGTATTCAAAGTGATGTTTAGGAGAGTACGGAAATTCGTATTACACAATGAACTAGTGCAGATGTTTTTTTGTACCGAGTCGAGTGATGTTATTCGTACATAATTTACACAAAGAAGATCTCGACTAGGCATCTAAACTAGAATCTTGGTAGAATGTTAAAATTGATTAAAATTAAAATAACTCATGCATAGCTAATCTAATCATTAAGAATGCGCATGGGAAAACAAGATCCTCAAAGTATTCCCATCGGAATCAATAACAATATGGACTTGGAACTATCCGGTTACACATATGTACTTGCACAGGTGCAATCTTGGTAAACTTTTCAATTGCGTGAATAAGACATTGAATGTATTGGGGACAAGATTATGATTTTTCTGAATGAAGGAAGAACATATATTACGTTGTTTGAAAGTTGAATCTAATGCAGTTTCGGATGAGTAAACTTCTCTGTTCGTAATTTCATTATCAGGGTTAGTTACCTGTCAAGCCTCATTGGTTTTTTAGCTACTATCCATATAATGAAATTAGATACTGGCATGCGATAGAACACCGGATATGATTTATGCATGAAATTCCTCGTTAAGCACGAAAATCAAATACCTTTTGAAGTAAGCCCAACAAAACATGTTTCAGTTGTTTCAAACCGTATTTCCAATACTTTCCGACATGTGTCCTAAACACCTATGCAAGATGGTGATTTTACTGGATATAACTGGACTGCAATCGATATGGTATAGTTATCATGCGGATAAAAATCCAAATTGGCCAGCAGGGAAACACAGTGCAAACCATATATGCAAAAAAAGCAAGTACATCTTGCTCTAAGAAATACAAAATTTCCAGTTTCCCGTACAATTTTTCACGAAAATGTTATAAGTTTAGCGAAATATTCCAACGATACTACACCACGTATTGGTTTGCTACATGGAAATGCAATTAGTCACTTGCTATCAAACAACTTTAAAACCAGATGTAAAGGCATCCAGACAACTTTGGATTGTATAGAAACTAATATCAGTATAGGAATCGGATTTGCTCACTCCGCGAGCCTCGCCTATGTCATCAATGTCGTCCGTTGTACCAAAATTATGAAAACTACAAAGCATTTTACTTAATTTCTGCGTTGTTTACATATGCGGATTCGGAATGCTCAGATATCGGAGCGAGCCAGTGAAGCACGATTAAGCCATTAAGAAAAAGAGTTTTGCTGGCAGTTGACTGTTTCCTATGTGGAAGCCAATGAACATTTGGCATCTTGCTGTCCACCTGTTCTGAATGTAATTTGCACGCGTAACTTTTGAACATTAAGTGTCGCAACCTGTCCAAACCATGCATTATTGATAAAGGATTTTTTAAACACTTTCCAATAAGATTCCCGATTGAGCCAGATGCTTATTCTAATGAGGTATTAATTCCGCTAAAAATAACCCCGTCTTGTGCTTAAGCGCAACTGGTGTTATTGCAAGCTTGGAAACTTCAATGCGCCGCCCTGAGCAAAAATCTATTTTGGTTCACAAACAGTTCTATAAGTTAATTGCTATACGAAAAAAGTATCACTAACAAGTTATACTCATTATAATTACTAACGCAGCTATTATGCAAAATAAAAAAAACATGCGAACGAGCGTTATTCAAGTATTTTCTATTTTATGGCACTTCATCGATTTAATATGGAGTTTGTCAGGTGAACGAGGTTTAAATATAACGCGCGCACGGAAGCTAGGTTCCTTCCGATTTCTTTAATTTCTTGTACAGTCCATTATTCTTTGATCAAAACCTTATCAATTATTTGTTTTGCTGTGAGTATATGTATGATTCAAATTATATGACTTTGGGAACAGTATTCCTCATTAGAATGTTGAAACTCTAGGGGACGCTCACTAGTAACAGATTTAAATTTTTACGTGAAGCATCCCGTTCTGCAGGTCGTTTTCAATTTTGTTTTACTCCCTGCAAAAGTTAATTTAAGAGGTGGAGAACTATGCTAGGATCAAGTAAACATTATCTTAGACATTATGACATTATACAAATACGCCAACTTGACTGTACATAATTTTACATGAGCATGAGCAGCATGCTTATAAAGATGACATGGTGAAATCGTGTACATTGGACACTGCGTATTTTTACGCGTAGCAACTGAGGGAAAGGTCCAGCACAAGTAACAGCATTATTATTATTACTATTTCTCAAAAGAACTTTTTTTCTTGAAAATTCCAAGCAATTATGCATATTTTTTGAAGAGTGACATGATAGGGATATTGAAAAGATATTCTTTATATTTGTACATAGATGAGTCACAAGAAAGTAATAATAATATGCATTGCCGATAATGAACATAGCTTTGCTAACCGTTTCGCTTGCATGAAAGGTAAGGCTTTTGGAAAAAGGAAAAAAAAAAAGATTTTCAAGATATTTTCACAAGACAGAATATCAATGGAAAACTACGTATATGCATGACATAGTTTGAGCTTCATCATCATAATTTATTAATACAGGACCGTCGTCATCAGTCACACTAACGTACTTCGCATCATCATTCATTTTGCCGTTCGTCTCATTCGCGTTGTTACAGAGTTGGACGTAAATGAAAGAGGAAAACACAACCCATCAATTTTTTTTGTATTTAAGAAGAAAAAAAATGTTTTCGTAACTTTGTCGAGAAGCTAATCTCCTGCATTTGAGATGCATATTGATACAAAACAAATCAGGTCTATTTCTTTCCAACAAAAAAAAGCTGAGGAGAAAATAAACTCACGTTCAGTTGTTTTGTCGCATCTCTGATTTGAGTGTCAGCAGCAGATTATTGGTTGCCATTAAGTTTTAATTTTTGCTGGAAAATCTGTGATCAGAGAAGGTTTGTGCTACGAAGCTTCGTTCTTTTATGCACCTTCCCCCAAAAGGAATCACCATAATTAGGGAGTAAACAATTTCCAGTTTTATTTAGCAATCAACCAGTCTAGCAAAGTTGCTATGGGTTACGGTGAAACCTGTGTCACAAGCATTTGTCGATAGACTTTGGTCGTAATAGTTTCACCTGAGATGCTCTGACAGTTTTTTTTGTGATCCAAATAAAAAGAAACGATTTTGTTCAGGAAAGATGTGGCAACATTTAACGAACCTGGTTCTTAAAACAAAGAAAGTAATAAAGTTGTCATTTTCTGCGCATACGTAATGTATGTTGGAAATTGTTTGAAAATTTTAACTACGAGAAAATCTCCGAATATTTTTAAATTTGATTGCTGCAAGTCGCGGTTGTGTTGAGGTGCGCAGTTGTAACCTGAAATACTTTTTAGCAGGTCCGTTGGCATTGTAGTTCGTAGTATTCGTGATAATGGGTCGGACTAATGAATGACGAAATTGCATGGGCGGGGCTTGAGTAAGGAGTGACAGTGGCTGGAAGTTTTAGCTCGTAAAATTTAGTTTCGTGAGACTAGCATTATCGAAAATTATTTTTGTTTGTGCGATAGCAATTAACTGAAATACAAACGCGTTACGCTTTTAGTTAATTATTTTTTTTTCAAGCGTATCCTCGTGTATATAATATGAAACCAGTGGTTTGGTTGACCATCGCCCTGCATTTAATCGATGCTAGTGTTATTCCATCTCTAATATCAACACACCACCTGGCGACTGGCAACAGAAATCGCACCGGCAGCAGTAGTGTCGCCTCCAAAAAAAATTTGTCAGATGCAGAGGTGTATGTTTTGCGAGAGACGAGGACTCCGTCAAGCGGAGGAGATATTGATGGAACTGAGCCGGTGAACGATGCCATTAAATTCGTAAGATTACATGATGATACAACTCTTCACTATGATTTCGAAACGCCTAGTGACGACTTGTCCAGTACAACAATACCACCGACAACTAAAACCCCTCGTCATGACGGACATCATAAAAAGCATCATGAGAGCCATCCGCAGGGTAAGCGTTTAGCGATAAATTTCCAAAAATTTTGTTAACGTTTAAAATCAACAATTTTCAGAAACAAGCGAACATGGAAGCCATCGTGACTCTTCAGCTGAGGTTATTGGCAATGGGATCGATATCACACCAATATTTCCACCCGCATTTCAGATAGACTTTCCAGTCGAGCCAAAGGTGACAAATACGTCCACATTTGTCATTGGCTTGCGAATCGAGGTATGAAAAGTACTTTGTGCATCAAAGTTTCATAATTATAATAAGACTGTGTGTAAAAGAGTAACTTTGTATGAAATGTCATGCTAAAACTGTTCAAGTACTTATCATGTACACAAGAATTTTTTTTCTGATGGTGCTCAACCACATCGCTGTCTTGTCTTTTTTGAAGGCTGTCGACAGAGGCGTTAGTTATGAGCAAAATGGGGTCTCTGCCATTTTAGCCGATACTGTTGTGCCCATCCGCGTGTTTGGACAGCATTTTACGAACCAGACGATCGTTCGTTTTGTGCGAGATGTGAAAAGCCGAGGGGCGGATTGTGAGGAGTCAGATGCGACAGAAGCATATGCAGTAATTATCAAAAATAATTATAAATCTCTAAATTTTTTGCACTTCATTAATTTATTACGCGTCGCAGCCATGTCGTAACCCTAATGTGCCTAATTGCGCGTCTTGTTTGCACTAGCTGTCTCACATTGGCCCCAATGGAGCATCAGCCACGGTCGAGGTCTCTCTATCTATTGAGCAAAGTGAAGAGTTCTTTTTCCTCTGTATTCGCGAGAATAACACAGGTTGGAGAGTTCAGGATATATTTTTTTTCTGACAGCCGATATGATTTCATCATGATTTTGCTAACAAAAGTTACAACTATGCACCCCATCTAGATATTCCCTGGGTCCATCAGGGCTCCGACCCATGGATAACAGTAAAAGTATACGAACGGGCTTTGCCTCTTTGGGCAATGCTTGTCTTTATTGCTCTGCTTCTTATGCTGTCCGGACTTTTCGCGGGGCTGACACTGGGCCTTATGGCGCTGGACAGAACCGATCTAAAAATTTTGGCCAATACTGGATCTGAGAAGGAGCGGATGTACGCAAAGACTATACTACCCCTCCGTACACAAGGAAATTACTTACTTTGTAGTTTGGTTCTTGGAAATGTTCTCATCAATTCCTCCCTAACAATTCTCCTGGACGAGCTCACCTCTGGCATACTCGCAGTAACGTTGTCCACAATTGGGATCGTCGTCTTTGGGGAAATCATTCCGCAAGCGTTTTGCTCTCGCAATGGCCTCGCCATCGGAGCCAAGACAATTTTGATTACCAGACTGATCATGATTCTTACGTTTCCTTTGTCGTATGTGATAAGTGTGATACTTGATAAGCTCCTCGGAGAGGAAATTGGGATTGTCTATAATCGTGAGAAACTTAAGGAATTGGTGAAGGTAATGTTGCCCCAGTTTGAAAGCCAAGTTTATCGTTCCACGTGTCACGAAAGAATACATTTTGTTTTCTTCTACGGCGTAGATAACAATTGAGCACAACGACTTGGAGGCAGATGAGGTGAACATTATATCTGGGGCGTTGGAGTTGAAGAAAAAGTCGGTGGAGGATATCATGACAAGACTAGAAGATATTTTTATGCTCCCACTCGAAGGTCACCTGGATTTTGAGACTTTGAACGAAATTAGGAAAATGGGTAAGTTGAGATGCAAGCAATTATCCGGATTTTGATTGAAAGTGAGCAATTTTCTTACCGTGTTGAAATTGGACTCAGGCTACTCTCGGATTCCGATTTACGATGGAGAGCGACGAAATATTGTGTCGCTTTTATTCACCAAGGATTGTGTTTTCGTAGACCCTGACGACCGAATTCCACTGAAAACACTGGCTCAGTTTTACAATAATCCGTGCTTCTATGTGTTTTCTGATACCACACTGGACGTTGTGTTCAAAGAGTTTAAAGAATGTAAGATATACTAAATTTGAGAGGGAAAGATGAGATGATATTCGTAGGAGCTTTTTTTCCAATGTTATAAATTTTGATCACTTTTTAGCTCAAAAAGGGCATATGGCTTTCGTCCAAAAGATAAATACTGCAAGCAATGAGCGGGATCCATTTTGTGAGACAATTGGGCTCCTGACCTTGGAGGATGTTATTGAAGAACTGATTCAGGCTGAGATCGTGGATGAAACCGATGTATGGATGGATAACAGAAGTAAAAAACGGGCAAAGCAGAACCACACAAAAGACTTTTCAAAGTTTGTGGAGATAAGAAATAGTCAAAAGACTATTTATATTTCACCGCAGTTGGCATTAGCAGCTTTTCAGTACTTAAGTACAGGTAAATAATCCCCCTCAGATATTTCAAATCTAAATGACCGAAGTCTACGGACAGTAAATACGTAGGTATATTTCTCATTTTGACTCAGGAGTGGAACCATTCAAAAGCAACTTGATATCAGAGAGTGTACTCCATAAAATTTTGAAGAAAAACGTGCTATTCAAAATACGCGGAACGAAGGACCTGAAGCCATGCTATCTTTACGAACTTGTAATATTCTTATTCGATTCGTATTCTCATATGTGACTGTCCCAAGGAAAAGGGGGAATGTCGTATAGAAAAATAACCAAGAAAATAGACTCTATACTAGTTTTTCTCCGAGAAATATGCCAAGACGTAAAGGTAAAAGTAGAAAAATTTGTTTCTCGCTACTTTTAACTTTACGACTATATTTCTCAGATGGAAACGAATTTAGAGTCTATTTTCCTGGTTATTTTTTTCATGCGACATTTTCTCTTTTCCTTGAGACAGTCACATATATTGCAAAATTTCTCATTGGCTTTATTCTTCCCCGTAGGGCAAGCTCACCGATTCTTTCACGCTTATCCTGGAAGGTCGCGTTGAAGTAATTGTCGGAAAGGAAGGACTCCAGTATGAAGCTGGGCCGTTTACATATTTTGCCGTGCCTGCACTTATGCTGAGTAATTTGAATTCAAGATTTTGCGTTAAAATAGCTTTACAAGCATTCTCTCACGATGGTTATCCTTTTAGATGGTGACTGCAACTTTGTTCCCGATTACTCTGTGAAGGCTACTGGAGACGTCATCATTTTACGAATCCGGCGTGCTCTCTACCAAGCTGCAGTACAAGCAACTATACTGGAAAGAGCGAAGAAAGACGCCAGCGGGAATACAATACCTCCCGATGCGATCGTTGAGAAGCAAATTGAAGACGTAAGAGATAACAGTAAACGAGCTCTCATTTTTATCAAATTTGAACCAATTCCAAACCATTCAAATCTACATTTCAGGTGCTTGGAAGACTAGAAACAGAGAATACATTGGAGCCCATTGATAAGATCATTAGAGAGCTGGAGAGCAGTGATGACAGTGAAAGCAGTAAAGAGAAAAGCCATAGCACAACATCAACCGACGCGTGATTTTTCATTTACTAAACAAAAGCAAAGTGTAGCTCACTTTTTTTGTATTGCAAATGACATAAGTTAAAAAATGAAACTGTTTTATACGCTAAATCGTCCATAAAATAATTAATATAGAATAGAATAGGACTGTAAGTTAGTAATCCATAGGTCAATCCTAAAAGTTTGGATTAATCTACACAAAATCAATCTGCGTATGAATTCTATATAAAAACAAATTCAAAGCCAGTAAGTATTTAGTAATTCCAGAGTAATGCATGCACAAATCGTAGTACGACGCTGATACACACGTCGGCAACGATAAAAATCAACAATTTTTTAAACAGTGACATGTAAATATATTTCGTAGGTTTGCTACCGCCATCATTTCAATCCAAATTAAGCCCGAGAAATTTGTAAAAGCAAGAAAGAAAAAATTTCGTAAAGGCATTTTACTAATCGGTGAGCCTAAAAACTGGTGCATTATTTTGTGCGGCTATTGTTTTTTAAAATTAAAAGTCCTAGTCCAATAACCTGCCGGTAATGAATTAGAATATGTGTACGAAAACAGCGCAGGTATTCAGTTTAAAGTAAAACGTTCAAAAGGATATCTCTCGATTGAAATCCTTGTAAAGGTAAGCTAGTTTGGAAACTTAACCAGTTTAATTAAGTTTTGCGTTAACGATAACGTTCTCTGTGTAATCTTGTGCCGCAAGGTATGAAATTCAACAAAATTTATATACGTTTATGATATATATTTGAGAAACGAAATGTTCTTCTACAAATTTACTCTCTTATCTTTGTCTATTGCGAGAATAAAGAAAAATGTCGCTATTCATTTTGCTCATTGAGTCTTATCAGTTTTTATTGTTTATCATGAAACTATACGAAAAACTTAGATCAACAGGCGACAGGACATAAATTTGAATAGCGCAAACAAATACCTAATGAACATTAAAAATCCTTTTTTTGTACAAAATTGCATGTAAATATAGTACTAAAATTTGCAAATAATGAAAATATCCACGACAAACAACTCGTCAACAAAGATAACCATCTGATAACTTCACCAACTTTAACAATCCTTTGGTTTTTCCATTTTTCATCGAATGAGAGAGTTGATTGTATCCTTAATTATCTGGATAGACTCATTCAGTTCCTCCTTGGTTATAACGAGGGGTGGCGCCAAACGTATAATGTCCCCATGGGTAGGCTTGGCCAACAGTCCATTCTCTTTCAGGCGGACACAAACATCCCAAGCGTCATATTCTGTGGCCGAAGAAAACAATTTCGTAAAAACATTAAAATATTATCTTCTTAGATCCCCATAAATTGGCTACGGCAATGGTTTCAAAAACCGACAAACATTGCACACGTAGCTGGGAAGACTTTACTTCATTTCCTATTCATTTAATCCTCCCATTCGCCTATAAATAAATCTCGAGCTGACACTAGACGACATATGCAAATTGTGTGTCACGTCTGTTCTTGCATTACCTGGGTTAATAACAATAGCATTAAGAAGTCCTCTGCCACGGACAAGCCGCACAACTTTGGATGGGAGTTTGCTCAATTCGCTTCGCAAAATTTCCCCACAATTTTGTGCATTTTCGGCAAGCTTCTCTTCCTCCATTACTTCAAGCGCTGCCATGGCGACTTTGCAAGCCAAAGGATTGCCTCCGTATGTTGAGCCGTGCTCGCCAGGCTTGATGCAGAGCATAATGTCGTCGTCAGCAAACACAGCGGACACCTATGAAAGAACCAAAGAAATTAATAAATAATTCTTCATAATTAAAGGAAAACAATGGCAAATTTATCTCAAGCAAATAAGTCGTACCGGCAGAACTCCTCCCGAAAGAGCCTTTCCCAGAATGAGTATATCTGGACGAACATTTTCATGGTCGCATGCTAATCGTTTGCCCGTTCTTGCCAGTCCAGTTTGCACTTCGTCCGCAATGAACAAAACATTATGTTTCGTACAAATGTCACGAACACCTTGTAAATATCCAGGTGACGGGACGTTGACCCCTGCCTCACCCTGAATAGGCTCAACCATGAATGCGCACACACAAGGATCCTTGGCAGCTTCCTAAATCAAAGATTTGTTTTATAAACATAAATAACCTACTTCTTATTAAAAGAACACATGTTTAAGATAAGGCTTGTCAAAAGTTGACAGAGTTCACAAATCTTCTCAAAATTGCTACGAATCAGTTTAGATATCAAAGTATTCCTCCGATTAAAAAAAAGATTTTTTTCACTAAAAGTTCTATTTAACTTGATTAACATGCCCACTCGATTGAATCATCGTACCATGGAATATTTTCCCCTTGCGTAGGATAAGCTGATTGATAAGTCAAAAGATTATCAGCGGTTTTCTCTTCAATACAATTTATAATTATGTAACGACATGGCTATGTTTATTAACCTTGTAACTTTCCAAGATACTTAGGATTTTTTTTGGAGCCAGTAGTCTCGCTGGGTGAGCGTAAAGAAGACATGTCGCGTTATCTTATAAAGAAAAACATCTCACATGGCTATTTTAAGTTCGACGAAACTTATTTAAACCTGGCTATTAAAAACCTAATTTTAATAATAATCAACAAAGATAATTTGGTTTTCACCTCTAATGCCTTCAAATCATTGTAGGGAATGATTTTGAATCCGGGCATGAACGGGCCAAACCCCTCATAGGAAGATGGGTCTGTCGAGGCGGAAATGGCGGAGAGAGTGCGTCCCCAGAAATTTCCTTCTACAAAAATGATTTTCGCCTGGTTGTTCGGAATTCCTTTTTTCATGTACCCCCATTTTCGAGCTAGTTTGCATGCTGTTTCACCTCCTTCGACACCTGAAATAATATCAAAAACGAAAATTATCGTAGCTACATGTCCTAACGTCCCATACGATTGACGATGCCTCAACTGATCACCCTGAAAAATAAAAATTCTGGGAGCCAGAAGCTATATAAAAGTGTATGTTAATGTAACTGTAATTGTGAGCGGAATCATACCAGTATTCATGGGAAGGACTTTGTCATATCCAAACAATTTGGTAACGTACTCCTCATATTCCCCAAGAACGTCCGAGTAGAATGCGCGTGACGTCAATGTTAAAATGTCAGCTTGCTCCTTGAGCGCATCCAGAATTTTGGGGTGGCAGTGACCTTGATTAACTGCCGAGTATGCGCTAAGAAAGTCGTAGTATCTCCGGCCTTCCACATCCCATACGAATACACCTAGGTTAATAAACAACCACGGCCAATTTTCGTTTAGTCACGCTTTGATTAGCAGTTTCTTGCAAATTTCCTAACTTTTTTTTAGCACTGTCTCAAAATCGTGCTGTTGACACTCCTGATAAAAAAATACATACCAGGATTGGTAGCTTTTTAATGCGAATTCAATGTCATGATTAAGATTCCAGACTGGAACACTATCATAATAAAAATAAAAATAAAAATAATAAAAGGCATTTTTGTGTCACCTTTTCCACGACATAATGCAACAGGAAGCGGATGGTAATTATGAGCCCCGTACTTATCCTCCCTGTCGAAAATTTGTTGACTTGTGAGCAAACCGGCTGAAGGCGCTGGAGTAGCCATTGTGGCTTTTGTGCGAAGACTTGACTGCATTTGTGCCAGTTCGGTGTTTAGCAGAAAACGAAGGCTACGGAACATATTTCCGGCTTTGTTCGGATGCCGAATAATACCAAGGACGGTTTGTGTGGACGTAAAAGAACAAAGGTTTATTTTTTGGCGTCGTGCCTGAGTCGGATGCAACTGAAAGCACAAGAAACGTGGTTTCGTGGATTCCTTTAAATGAAGACTATGGCGACAGGACAGTATTTAGATCCGACTGACTTGTCATGATGATTCCATGCAAGCAACTGAGATCTTTTAACTCATTTCTTTGATCCAGATCCCCAATGAAGTGTGTAATAAAAGCTGAGCAAGAGGTTTTCAAGACGTGAGGAGCTTTAGTTCTTCATTACCTAAATGAACTTTGTGACATTTTATGCGCCTGGTGATTAGGGAATAATTATGCTCACTTTTCAAGCTTGGTAGACAAATAAATATTTAAAAAATCATCAACAGGATTTGGCCTTATCTAGGTTTTATTTGTTAGTGTTTCCTCAACACACGTGCAAACAATAAATATACATTAGACAAAGGAGAATATGAGACTAGAGTCATTACACTGAGCCAATCCTTCAACTGGAGAAAAATGGTAGAAAGATTATGACTACCACAATGCCTAAAGTTGAGAGAGGTTATGAGATAATCACAAACATTACGGGTGCATAGGCACATAAAAGGTTTTCCATTTCATCTTCAGGAAATATTGAGTCAGCGAAAAATATGACGAGAATCTAGTGAGTATTAATGAACTAGCTCGTAAAAACTTTTAAAGTCCTGCACCTTACAAACGGTGATAAGCTAATATCCCTGTTACACCAGCATCAATATTCATATATCTTTCCCAAATCTACTGTGGATCTTTTATTAAGTAGCGAAAGCTACTTTATAAAATTGTCTTGGGTGTCTGTCCGTCCGTCTGTTATCGCGAAATCTAATCAATAATTTAGACGTCCGGACGGGAGATTTGCTACACATATTTGGCTGCTCAATAGCATTCATGTTACCAAGTTTCAAACAAATCGGTTACATCGTGTATGATGTAGCGCATCTTGAAGTTCGTGTTTTAGCAAATCTTGCAGATAGTCTAAATAAAATCGCGTCATGAAGATCTTGCAAACGCCTTTCGCTACTTTTGAGAATCGTGAATGAGCGTTTAACAACCGGCATAAAAACATTAAAGGAGATCTGCTTAGACATTACATAACGACGAAGATGCTATCGATTCAGATTCTTTGCACCAGTTTGTGGCATAATAATTGCGCTACAAACTTTCAAAAACAGAGACAATTTTTCCAAACTACATCTTGAATTGTGCATCAACAGCTAGGTAATAATTACCCACGTGCACAATGTGTCAAATATTTTCATAGCTTTTGTTGCATCGTCATCTTTTGAACGATACTTTATCAGTATTAAGCATTATTTCTTAGTTCTGAACATTATTTATTATTGGTTGTGTGTATTATTAGTGACAGACATTTTTGGTGTGGCTCAAGCCACTCAAAACGTAAAGACTTTGATAAAAGACATCGTAATTATAGATAGGCGTGGATTTAGGAAGAAAATTTTTTAAAAAATGTAGGAAGCCAGGTACACATCGAAAGCTAGCTGGGAACAGATCTCGTCTAAGAATGACTCTCTGAAGCAGAATTTCTCTTTGATTAATAGTTGGGCGTTTTCAAATATGCTTATATTTCATGAAATGAAAAAAAATGCTGCTCTTGCTCTGTTCGAGGCTTTTTTGTGCATAGAAATTTGCATAGAAAACTTATTTGGTCAAGATTTTCAATTTTTTTTGCAGTATTATCAAATAAACATGATCCGTAACCTTCAGTAAAGCGTGCTCAAACGTATTTACACTGATAAACCATGAAAAATGCGATTTTTACTTACTTTTCATTCATGCTACTGAAACAGAGCGACGTAAATTTGCTCCGTTGTTCAAAAGCCTCACTCTGTGGTTTTGTTACACAACTCAAAACCGATACAAGTCGTAGTAAATCAAAACAGCGTAAGAATAAAAAAAAATGTTTATTCATTGTGTCTCAAGAAAACAATATTAATTTTCCTTCAAAGTTTATGCTAATGCATTTCGTTTTGTATGGAATCGCGGCATAATACCAAACAAGAGGAAATTAAAGGTGAAGCGCTAGGGCTAGTAGCTGGATTCTCTTGATCAGCAAAAAAAAGGAAACATATTCTCGTGGTAGAACAGAAACGCGTCTCTCGTGACCAAATTAATCCTTCACATGCCAACTTGGTAATTAATCTTGCTAACTCTTTAACCCAGCATTATTGTAATAAGGCAAATCATGCAGACAACTTGTATATATGGCTATGATTCATACACGTTTCACTTACACTTTACCCGTCATCGTAAACGTTCATTCTCAGCTTTCTTACGATGATAAATATATATTTTTTGTCAAGTTGAGGGTGTAGGTACTCCGTAAAGTTATGCTGTCATACTGAAACAAACACGATATGCCTGAGTGAGCAAGCAAAACTAAAAAACCATCAGAGTTATTATTATTGTTTCGTGATATATTAGCTATGCAACTATTACTTTACAAATCAAAGGGAATCCTGTATGGCAATATTAATATTCAAGGTTGCATTCGTCATGACTAAATTAGAAGGGAGCCCATGCCCTGCTGAACACAGGTTTAAGCTTCGTTTGAATATCTTCTGGTTGAAGATATATGGCATTGTGCGTTAGTCATAGCTATCAATGCAACTGGACTGGAGGACGGTTTTTTACGCTCCTTTCAGAGTTTTGTTTTGTTGTCATTACGCTTTTGTTCTTATTCATCATCTCGAACTTGAGTGTAATATACCCTGACATAACTCTTAAACGAAAGCTTATTAAAGAAAAGCAAGCTAGATAAATCTTAATGTCAGGGAAACTGGTCGAGAAAATCTGTTGCAATTATTTTACCGGGAAAATGTTCCGTTCGATTATGCGATAGATCACTTAAAACGTCAGATTCGGATATCGTCTCGTGACGAGGCGCATTAACCACCACCAGTGGTAAAAAGCCAGAGTTATCAGGTCTCCAATTGCATTTACTTAGAGAGTAGTTGAGGCATGACATGAACCGACCAATGTTCATTTCGCATTGATATCCATTTCCTTTCCATCAACTGGACAGCTTCCATTTCTGATTTTCAGCGAGAGTGGCAGGTCAGCAAATCCAACTTCTAAAATTGGTAAAAATATTAAATTGTCTGTGACACATGAGCGTGGCATATCGGTGGGGTTGGTGAGTGAATGAGGATAAATTCCATACTCGGATGATAAACAACTGGGCACTAGATGATACGTCTTTTTCCCCTTGGTTTCGTCCTATCAACAATTAGTCGTAGTTTCGAGTGCATATAATACACAAATCAGGCGCTAGCGAAAAAAAAAATCTTGCGTACGTTTTAATCCTAGATCATAATTTGAACTATGAAATAACAGGATTGCTACGCTCTTTTTTTTGTGTCTCTTCATTTTTGGCGTTGTTTGGTTTTTTTCTCTTGATCTTTGATTCAACCAGTGAACATCTACTTTAGAAAAAACGGCCTGTCGTTGTTCTCTGTTTCATGGTCAATTGGGATTTTGAAAAAAAAAACTAGAAACTGACAATGGCATGTCTGAACCACGTTTCATGAACTTTCCTTATAAGGAAAATGCGTATGCTGAACCTAGTAGCTGGCTACGATCCTTTTAAGTCTGTAATTTGATGAAGTTGGCTTTAGGATCAGGAAAAAAAATCATTTCGTCCCCTGCGTTTACTTATCACAAGTGTGAGAATTTATGCCTGAAACTAGTACGGTCAATTGCTCTTAATCATTTCTCAGATAATGTGTCCGACAGGAAAATAAAATTAAGGCTAAGGAACAAAATGTTGCCAGTTCGTATTACATTACAGAGGACTAATGTCGGTTTCATGTTGCTAGTACTCAACCGTTAGTGTCAACAATGAAGGTAATCGGTCTGACCGAACGGATATATTTTTTTGGATGAAATAGAAAAAAAACAAGGTGAGGAGTTGTTCTTCTCAATAGTTACATATCATTCATCATCACATATGAATATAAGTCATCATTTTTTGTGACAACTCAAACTGACCAGAATATTAAGAGTTTAGTCAGTACCAAAAAATAAAATTCATAAGTTTCGACAAGAACTTTTAAGCTTATTAAACAGTTCCGGAAGATCTGTTATAAGACCAAAGTCTGTGTTCCTTAACTTCAAAGGGCATTTCAGCTGGCATCAGGGAATGTCTAAGCGACAATGGTAATACGTATGAAATATTTTTGTGCGTGCTCAGAATGGAATATGACAGTGACAAACACAAGAAGAGACAAAGAAAACTAAATTCACTCATGGTATAATGTCAAATATCCAATGTATCCAGTATAGAAACATTTGGTTCTGATAACATGAAAATTTTTGTGTTGCGTTTGTATGCTTTCAAATTCCAAACTATATTGCTACACGCTAAAATCTTTGCTGTTAGAAAAACAACTTTACCATAACCGTTCGATGACAACGATAACAAACCGTCATACTCATATGAAAATGTTAGAAGGAGCTATAGTCAGCCAACTCAAGCACTACATATATTTTCACCAAATAAGCGTAGACAGTTAATAATCCAAGAAAAAAGGGTCTTTTTACTGCAATGATATTTTTTTTCGTTCGACAGTTTACTACAGTTTTGAATGCCTGTGCAAGCGAGAGGTATCCGTGATGTATGGACCCATTGATCCGAATTGGTATTTCAAATCCCTCGTCAGTGATATCCCTAACAGATATGACATGGTAGAGCTATTTTTGTGCGCTTCTAACAGGGCGATGAATAATGGACAAACTAACAAAGCTCTTTTTTTATATTGCATATTGTATGCTGGCATTATAGGTTTCTTCTGAGCCGTGTGTAAACGATAGCCCGCTTGTAGAAGAACATGATCGACAAAACAGTACAACCTGACGTATAGTCAGCTTTCATTCAATATTTCATTAAGAATAGAGATGCCACGCGGCCACAACTATTTATTTTGAAGGGGATTGTTTGTTCGGGCACATGTTTTCATTTTGAAGAAAAAAAAACAACATTTCCTAGACTTTGAGATGGTTATAAACTAACATTTTTCTTTATTGCAAATACTGCATGTCCGACTGCCCATAGGGAGTAATAAATAACATATAACTTTATGATCAAGCTGATGGTCTAGAGATTCTAGTAGGCAATCACAAAATAAAATATAATCGGCGCAACCATGACATGAGAAAGGTTGTGTTTATGGATCGCTAAACGAGCGCGTTTGCTGGCTGATGCCTCGCTGCGAGAGTCTAATGATCGTATTGCATTTTTTCACTTAAGAGTCGCTGACTTTCGCACTGCTCAGGACAGTTGGAATGAACGTTGTCCACACAAAACACACGCCTACAACAACGCTCGCAGTAGCTGTTATTGTGACCGCTCAAAGACATTTGAAGACGGAGCACTTCACTTTTTTACGAAAAACTTTCATTGTGAGAATTGCAAAGGTTAGCGACGGTGGCATGGTGCGTGTGTGTAAAGTGTAGAATTTCAAGAACAAATTAGAATGACCAAACTTGACCGAGAGCGTGAGTGAGTAAACATTTATTGTCGAAAGAAACAGAGATCTAATTTGCTTGTACAAGCCAAATTACCCCTAAAACTTTTTTTTCTTTCATTCATTCATTGTGAACAAAAACAAAACGCACGGGCTTAGCGTAAAATCAATTTTTTTCCTTCTGAACATCGTTTGCACTGGAATGTCACTATTTTTTTTCGTCAAAAGACAAGGCTGTACTACACGCATTTCCGTTTCCAATTTCACACGTTTACTTTGTAACGTTAATGTGATTGACATATAAAGATAAGAAAAGGTGTGCACAGTAATCTAATCACAAGTCATAAAAAATGTTCTGCCGGATACGCAGTTTCACGAGTGTGTTCCTCCTACGTTCGCCTCTACGTCCATCGACGATGCGTAAAAATGAAAATACCTATGGAAATTAGTTTATGTCAACACACCAGTTTCTCGCAGTTTTACGTACAGATCGGAATTAGCCAGTATTAGCGTGACTGTTCGAAACGTACTCTGCCTACCACCAAATATTTGTCATCTTATTTTTTTTGTATTGACATAACTGTAAAAATACGTATATTTCCTTTGCATGACAGTAATCTATCCCCAAGCACATGTCGTTTACCATTACGTTTTGCGCGTTTACTATTCGTATGTGTTAACACAATTCCGTAACCATTCACTTTGTTTATTAGCACATTTTTTAATGACTATGAATTTTGGCATGAAAGTTCACCAAGACATTTAACCGACAATATCGCTTGCAGGACCATAACATTAGTATCGCAATGTCGTAGGGTGCTAAACAGCGGGTTCGCGAATCGTTATGTTTTACGGGGAGCGCTCTGAGTGACGCTGAAATTGGACGATTACTGCGTCAATAAATCTGCACAAAACTCTGACGTTGATGAATTACATAACATTGCTATTGCTCTAACGGCTAAACGACAGAAAAAAGTTAAGATGAGCAAGTATGGAGAAAACGCAGGTTAGCGCAAGGTGACTTGTTCGCAAAACCAAGTTGGAAACGAGCAGACGATAAAAAAGATCGTGCCGAAATCTGAGACACGAGGTGTTCATTTCGTAAGATTATTGAAAAGCTAAGCAATACTATTTTATGCGAGCAATACATCGTTGCTCATAGTTGATGGTTTATAGTTGTATTCGTGTGAGAGCTTGAATAATAAGTTTATTAGCATTTCAAACATTAATGTCTACGCACGACGATGGCTCCCTGGATTATAATGGTTAAATTTGCTAATAACCAAAAGTTTAATTTGCCTTTTTGTCTTCATAGCATTTGCAGTGCTGACTCATTCACTATCAATACTTTTAATGTGCAAAAACGTGCTGGATGCTATTTTCTTACAAGTAATTTGGAAACGTCTACAAGCTAGAATTCTAAAGACGATATTCACTTGATCATGTCAATCCGTTCTGTCAGTTTGTTTGCCCATGTGAGTTTTCCTTTGTAGCAAGCTGTACGAGTACAACATATCAACAAGCAAAGTTGTTCTACCTATGAAGATTTTCATTTTCTGCCCGTTGGATTAATTACTGTTCGCAGAAAAAAGTTGCTCATTTTTGGGCTTTTTTTGGGCAGTTGCGTCACTTTAATTCGTGTTTGTTTTTTTCTTGGACACTTAGTAAATCAATATCGGACAAAGCTGAAGGTTGTAGTCTGAAAACAATTCCTCATTTGAGTCAAGCTCCCATGATCGTTAGGTTGGAAGCTCCAAACTCTATCGTTTCGGAACTCATCAGTAGGGTTAGCACCGTACATTGTAGACGCGGCAGTAAGTAGGTAAAATGTTCCATTTATTTTGGTTCATGCATATCAAATAAGTGAGGCAATTTGAATAAACAAGTTGCACGGTGACGCTGAGGAGAACGCATTCTTTTGAGTTTTGTTGACTGACTTTTTTTTCGTTTGTTGTTGATGGGTGCATTGCATTGGTTTGGTGGTGCTCATATTTTTGTGTATCTCTCTGCAAAAAAGTTACAAAGTCAACTTGTCCGTCAATTTTTTCAGTACCTAATCTGTTGTGGAGCGAAAAGGTTTTTCGTAGTTAACCTAAGATGTGTATCATCCGTCGTCATGGCTTTTGTCATAATTTAATATATTACTGGTCATAGGTTGCCTGTTAGCACGTCATAAAGTTTTTCTTGTCTGTATCAATAAGCACGTTGTGTTTGGTTAGACACGCTTGGGATGACGGTGCTGGCGTAGTTACAAAAGGAAATAATATTTAGACGAAAATAACGACGATCAAGAAACATCTTAAGAGTGTCTCTCATAATCATCTAGAAAATCCCCGTCTTACCTCCCCGTAAGGAATAGCTACAAGCCACGGGGTAATGTGATGCATGGCTTTGCCTTGGGTATTACGTAGTGATATTATTGTAAATGAGTTGACGTGTTTTAAAGTTAATTTAGAAACTATGGTTGTACCTTCCAGACTCTTTTTCTGGGACTTTGTATTGAAGACGTCATTTTCTATAAGAAACAGCTCATCAGCACGAAAAAATGTATGAAAAACGTGAGGACTATGTCGTGAGAATGATAGTATTTACCCACCAGCATGGCAGTAACGACTTATAATTTAGTGCTGTGATTGTTTTTTTTTTTTGGTGAGTACTAATGAATTTCTCCTAAGTAAAAAAAGATCTGAGCGTTGCGTGAGTGAGTAACTTCAATTAAGTCACGATAAACATGTCTGGTGTCAGCAGTGGGGATGAGTTCCAGACTCTGCTCAGTGGTCGTCGTGGAGTGGCGAGCAGTAGTAGTTTCTGCTATTCAAACACAAGTGGGAGCAGCACGTCCAGTAGTGTAGAGAATATTTCAACGTCAAGCAGTATTGAAAATGGGGATCAAATTACGATTACCTTCGTCCCCAAAGAGCCCCAGACAGATTTTTTGGGAAGTTTTTTGGACGAAGTGTTTTCAATTGATACAATTTTTCCAGAGGAGGCTCGACTGGGTCTCCCCTGCAACAACAAAGCCTTTGGAGACAGCCACCCTCCGTCATTGCCACAAGCTCGCTCCTCGGCAGTTTCACTATGGGATGATAGCACTGACGTAGAAAATAGTTTTTCAGCGATGTACAATTCAATGACAAGTAGTGACGAGCGACCGAGTTCTGTGAGCAGTAGTAACTCCAAAGCCATTCAGCATTTGTGCGGCGACGGACTTTTACTCAAGAGTTTGGAAAAAGGGGGTAAATTGTTTTACAGTTTTACTAAAAATATATTTATGACTTCCTTTCATCGTATCTGATTCTTGAAGCTTAGAGAACTACGAAAATTGTACAGGCAAAGTTTGAAGATATAAAAATATTCTGGAAACATTTCATATCAACGGTGTCCATTATCAGAAAATAAGTCAATCGTTGCCAGGCTTTACAGAAGCCGTCGATTGATGGACAGCCTTTTTTTGGGCTTCAAACACAGACCGAAACATTAAGCGGAGACAACAAGCATCTTGTTTTAATCATTTCATTTATGGGTATTTTCTTGTTGTCTTGGACGTGAAGAGATAATGATATGATGGCTGGTGTATTCGACAGTCAAAATTTTTTTTGCCGGATGGCTTACCTAAACAAAACGGTTTGTCTCTGAAATACCATAATTTATGCACTTTCAGTCACCAAAAGAAATCAAAAATGAGTTTTTTTTTCTAGTAGACTACCAAGCGCCAGATCTCCTTATCATTCCCATGAAACTTGTGAAGGGCTTTCACTCTATCAAGTGCTATAATCCATCTTGACACACATTCGACCACACAAGTGAATATCAACGGCTCAAACAGAAATGATATGACGAGGCCATAAAAAAAATTTAAACTCTAGATCTTGTGTAAACATTTTCGAGCTAACACTGCGCAAAATTTATTTTTCCTCAAACACTTCACATAATTCATGATCGCTCTTTTATCGCAGCGTAAACGACACTCTGTTTCTCAATAACAACATGAAAACTATGCCTGTCGCACAATACTGTACCTAAATAAGCAACTTCGTTCAGTCATTTTTATGATGCATGTGTCATTTTCTCTTCATTTGAAAGACAGTTTGAGCATGAAACGCGGAGAAATCAGCAGACATGAGAATAGATAGACCTCTGCATGGATTCTGCAAATTTCATAGAATAAAACCAGATCAAGTGCTAATCCATGAAATGACGATGTTTTCCGCAACAATTTGTGGAGCAAATCTTGTAACGGCGAATGAAATTCATGACCTAACGTGAAGATATGACGAACTTGTTATGTCTTTGCGAGCAATAAAAAGTTTTCTTTTCTACTAACACCAACGTGCAGGAGTTTTTCGCATTTTTAATGTTGCACTCATGACAGCCAATGTGTTACTGAGATGTTGACATGACAGTTGTTCAAATCCAATGTATTTGTGTCACATCAACAATAATGGCCTTTGAAGTGCAAGTCGAGTGTAGTGGTCTCGAAAGTAGCATTTAAATTGACAAATTGGGAGCGCCGACGAGATACACAACCTGATCAAGTACGCAGCTAAGCGACCACTTGAAACCTGATATGTACTTGCAATGGCGACAAATCATCCGCCCTTTCTTGCGAACCCTTGAGAATTCTGCGATTATGCCGATCGGGTCTGTCCCACTACTCTACTGGACACTGGACAACTAATTAAAAATAGTACATTCAATCGAAACTTAAGAGTAATTGCTGGGCATGAAAGTACATAAGTACGTTAAGGACGCAATTATGAATACCGTAAAACTTCTAAAGATCACCGGTCTCTAAAGAACGACGAGGTCAGTTGGTAGAATTTGAAATTTCGCCGGGTCTCTAGACAACACCAGGTGTAATACCGGGACCGAGCCCACAATGTCGGCAATGATAAACGTTAATTACCAGTAAATGACGAAATGCAAGCCACTGGGAATGAAATCGTCATTGAAATATATGAAAACAATTGAATTTAAGTTATGAAAAACTAAATTTAATCAAATAAAAACCAGTTAATAGTAAAAATTTAAATTTCTCCGGGTCTCTAATGAGTAATTATCGCCAGGGGTCTAGAGGGAAATTTCAATTTTTCGCCGGTGCCGTTCTTTACAAGTTTTACGGTATAAAGCATCTTCAGACCAAGCCTCCTTAAGTTATTACTGCCTAACGTTAATGAAACTTTTCAAAGGAACGGTTATGGTTCCATCATAAACAAGATGCAAAGTACTTTGGAAGAGCTAATCGTTTTTAGTGCATACTTTATCCGAGTATTCACTCCTGAGAATTAATTGACGAACAGGAAAATCATGCACCCATTTGCGTATCCTTGAAGCTTGGGAGCCTGACTTCTTAGTCTGGCTAAAATAAACATAGCGCCACCTTCTTTTCGTAAACCCGTTGGATGATTATTATTGGACACGAGCATTTTGCAATTACCTCTAAAAAGCAATTATGCTTTCAAGCCACAGGATAATCCCCTCACCCTTGTTCCTGTTGTTAGCAGCATTACCATTTAGTATCCTCATAAATTCCTCGTACATGTTACATCACCCTCCTCATCATGAGCTAAGACAAGCGAATTGTTTTTCAATTAAATTTTGAGATTAAGTTGTTTTTTGAATTTTAACAATGTGTATTCTTGTTCCTGATATCTGCTCAGCATTATTCTTGCGCACATTGACTGCAGATGTTTGTGAAATCACAATATTATTAAATAATTCATGATTTAAACTTTATACTTTAATGCACCTCAAATGTCCGTACTTATTGATACTGATACTTTTATGGTCTCTTGCAAGTTTGAATTTGTTTTTAAGACTATATTTATTACATTACCTCAGGATGCATATTTTTTTTATGCAAGCTGTTTTTGGCAAATTTCTTCAGAGACCTGTATGTAGCACATCATAACACAACCTTGCAAACATTTGTCCCAATCCTTGCACTTTGCATTTTTTTGCAACGGAGTATGAAATTCTCCAAGAAAGCCCCATAGTCTTAAAGACAAACGATACGTTCTGCCATTTCGCCAGAGGCAATCTGCTGATATGATTTAAAAATTAATGGTTTTCTGCCAAATATGCCAAAATTCGTACGATAAAATAGGAAGATGTCGTATTAAAACTGCAGGTAGGGAAATTCATACGACGGCCTTCATCACCTAGACAGCTTAAATGGCAAATATTACGTAAACGATTCGGTGTCCCAAAGTAAATCAAGTATCCACCAAGCTGTTAATTTTGACAGGGTTGCGGGTACAGTCAAAACAAGCCTTGAATATATATTTTTTCTTGTCAATACCGGAGGTGAAAAAAAAGAAAGTATGAAAAAAAATTGTGCTGTTTTCCAGCTTACCTGGCGTGAATGCACGGTTTCACGAAAAAAAAAACAAGTACATAGTTGTGAAATTTTTTTTACGAAATATCAATAGTATATCATAAAACCTCTCATAATTACCGAGAACATCAACATGCATGGTTATCGTCAGGTTTTTTTTTGTAAAATAAATGTCTATTAAATGGGAGCCGTTATGGTTATTTGTACCTCACTTAAAAATTCTTTTTTTTTCTCTCGTCATGTTTTGAAAAACACTGAAAAATGGCACACAGAGGCAGTTATTTTTTATTCTTATTAGTATTGCTGTCTGCTTGCCAGCCAGAGCAGTTATTAATAAGTTCTGGAAAAACAAATACATAATATAAAAAAAAATTCTCAGTCATGTCATGTACATGTTAACCTTTCGAAGCGTGAACGAGAGACGTGATGATGAGCCCTGTCGTCCCGAAACAATGTGAAAATTGGTCAAGCTCTTCGAAAAAGGTATGGCACCGAGAGTGTGCACACAACCGCGACGCAATCATCCGACTCTGAGCAACTCTGAACTTTTAAAGACTGAATCGGTGTGATGGTGATGATAGAACACTATGATTATTTTTCATCAGCCGTGTACTCGGCTAATGAATGGATACTGCGTGGTCATTCCTTTTTATGTTTTCCCCTTGTTCAGGTACAAAACTGGTAGTTTGTTGAGGATCATTCAGGGCAGATATGAGCGAGACTGGGAGGGAGACACATTTTTTGTTTTGAGAGATGTTGCTTGCCAGGGGAAGCACAATATTATGTACTACCTGGTCTCTCGCAGTAAATTTCATACATACTTTCATCGTAGGTATTTTGTCACTTGTCAAGTTGAATGGTGAAAAGGCGTAAATTTCAGGGAATAAAATACAACAATGTTGGTTTTTTTTGGATGTAAAGAGGAAATTACATAATAATATGTAATTGTAAAGTTGTCATAAGTTGGTTTCCACATTTTTTTCCACTGTTTTAAGGGGAAGTCTTATTCAAGAATAGTTGCTCGCGAGTCGAGTGCTCATCACAACACTCATCATCATCATGATTATGATCTAAATTGTCATGCTTCTGAACGAGCTCCGCGATTACAAGAACGAAATTGTAATCCATGGAAGAATCGCTTTAGCCTGGTCAACAATAACAGTTTAAAACCAGCTCAAAATGGTTGTTTAGAGGGAAAAGCTCTGTTTAATTTCAGTGTCTGACAAATTCAGTCTATTCTGCTGGCACTCTCGAATTACTTCATAGTTATGTTCGTGAATATGACTTGTTTGTTTACCCTGGCGTCATTAGCCAGGCAAAAAAATACTCTGAACCATTGCCCACTTCAACTTGAATTACTTTTAGGAGCACATTTTACTTTGAGATGACGATTGTTGCGAAAAAAAAACCATGTCATTATGACAATCATGAAAGGAAGCGTAATCTAAACTAATGCATCAGAATAAATTCGCCAGACTAATCTCCTTCTCGGCAAACTATTTACTCGTTTACTGCTCGAAGGCAAACTTCATCTGTTTTTTTTTCATTATTATTGCTTAATGATAAATTTATCGTAGTTTAAAGCTCTTCTGCGGCTATTGTCTCTAGGCACAGCAAGCGGATTGCGATTTTGTTTTGGTTCCACGAGAGCATGCAAAAATTTGAGGCGAAACTGTCTGGGGACAAGATGTCAAATTTTTTAGCACATCAAGGACAGTGGGCGTTTGGTTACCTGAACTAGCCATCAAAAAAATCCCAGCTAAATCATTCCAGAAAATTATCCCCGCATTTTGTGTAGAATTTTGCCATGTGAGAAGCACGGGGTGACGCTGACGTACCGTCAACAGACATACAATTTATAAAAAAAGGAGACTGTTGCAGAAAAGAGAACATCTTTGGCAGTTAATTGTATAGTGGTAGCATGTTTTTTTGATGTTATACAACATTTACGGTGCCTAAGTAGTTGGAGAGAACCGCTGTAATAGTCACTCTTGTTTGCCAACTAGAGTAGCAGCAATAAAACGTGGAAAATTAATCAAGTATTGTTTCAGGCATGCCGACGAGAACCAATCAACTTCATTAGCATATCTAATAGTAGCCACTTAGTAGGATCAAGTAGGATTTGATTATGATTTATTAAAATATACACAGTGATATTTTTAAAGGTTTTATGAAGTTTGCATGTTCTCTTTCAATGGAGAATTAGCATCTTTTGTTTGCTAATAAATGCGCGTTATTATTACTCACAGGACAATAGGAACCTAGCATTTATTCTATTTCAACTGGCAGAAAAACCCACCTAATGTTTGAGTACTAGTGGCAAAATAGCAATTTCAGGTGGCCAGTTTGTATCATTAATTCTCTTTTCCAAAGATTCCCTCTTGTAAATCTTCAGACGTTTATTTTCTATGCCAGGTTTCCTGGAGTCTGCAAAAAATGCTATGACAGTGGCAACGTTTTTGAAACTATAACAGGGTTTAAAACAACGAATCTCCTATGCCAAAAAACAAGTAGGTGCAAAGATGATGGTAATTAATTTCATGCATTTTTAATACACTTCGTTCACAAGAACAAAGTTTGAAAACCTTGGTACGTCGAGATAGACACGTTTCCGCACAAAATTATCTTATAAGTCAACAGATATCTGAGAGGAAACAATGAGACGTTGGGTTGGATCCTATCTCTATGAAGCCAAGCTGAATGTCATTTCAACCAGCTTTAATACTTTAGATTTGTTTTTTACGTCTGATTACACGCTTGGAAAAAGTTATGTTTTGTACCCTAGGCATTCGCACGATGATTGCATATTTTAGTCAACTTAGCGAAGTACGTGCTTAATGCCTAAATGGATGCAAAAAAAATAAAAAAATAAAAATAGATTCAATTCAGAAATGACCAAGAAAATTTTTGCTATTTGGATAAAACAAGCTGATGTCATTTCGCAAACATTAAATTATACATACCTAACTACGTGATTTAGAGGTAGGTATATGTTAGCAAGTTTGCGCATGTGCAAAAAATTTTTTCCCCTTTATCAAATAGCGCACCCATCGGGCATTAAAGCAACGGTGTGATTAGCACTTGAAATTTTTAACGTAAAAATCTGTCTCGAATCCAAAAAGAAAAAGAAAAATGCTCACCAAAATTTTTTTAAAGGATCATGAATATTTTTTATCACGTATGCATTGCACCCAAAAACCGATCAAGGCTGATATATTAACCATATTAACTGCCACACCGGTCCGTTTGCCAAAATGGCGAGCAAAAAGGACGACATGTGGTATAGTTTCACGATGCGTTTGCAACGTGATCTCGTAAAAATGTTAAACAAAATGAAATGACGAGTTGTAACAAATTGGAGCATGGTCAAGATCGAAAATTAAATTTGATCTACGTGTGCTGGTTACGGATTCAGAGCAGTTTGATGGGTCACTCTTGGCAACGGTAAAAATGAACATTGTCGACAAATCCGCGTGTTTCACCGAGGTGGCACCTCTGATGCATCCAAATTTTCCCAGTTTAGTACTGGAAAGGGTATTCTTGTGCTCTTGAACCACCTCTATTTTCATTTACAGGGATTTGTTTTTGTATTATAAATTTGCTTAAATGGAAAGTTAATCCTGTAAATAATATTTTGTGATGATAGTCACTACAACATAACAAAAAAAAACCTGTTTTCTAGTAAATACAGTGACATCATTGTTAATAAACTTGTAACTTTAATGTGCTTGTTGAGAGATGATTTAAGATTTTGTTTTTCTAAAAGTAAACTATGGATAGATAATAATTGACAAGTTCTCTTCAATGGCATTAAGAGGACGAGCTTTTTTATTTTAAGTCGATAAGCTAATAAGTAAAACGATAATGACGCTGATCCCATTTACTATTATGTACTACTATTAAAAACCAGTTATTCGTCTAGCCAAAATGCTTTGGTCCTTAATCCCTTCAGCCCTTGTTTCATTTTATTTGGTCATAGGAAACGATCATGTTTATTGATGCTCCTAATCACATTTTATTAAGAAATGCTCTCCTTCTCTAGTTAAATCCATCCAAGTCAGCACTCAATCGCTCAGATGTCAAAATTTATTTTAAAACTATACTGTCCAATACTTCGTTATCAGATAATTGATCTAATGTAAATGCCTATATGACAAAAAATATCCTCTATAGTGATATGACAGCTTGTGTGATTTCGTGGAAGACAGAAATCCGGTTAAAATCCTCCATATATGGCAATACGTTAACTTGAATTCGGCACATAGCCAAGACAATACGAATTCCGCGTCAATCTGTGTAGATTAGGTAGGTAGAGTCTTCGGTAAATGGAAACACTAAAAGCGATGAGTACCGAGAAGATCTGCTGCAACTGTATAATGAGATCTTAAGAATTATGAAATGCGCGTAAAAATATATATTATGGCTGTATGCCAATTTAACCGCTGCGTTATGCGTAATATCAAGTTCATTACGGCGTCAATTACTGAAACTCCGTGAGTGCCATGTAATTTAACCAATTGGAGTTTACCTTGTCTTTATCCCCCAAAAGACAAACAAAGATCGTCACTGTTGATCCGATATGAGGGACTTGACTGAAAAAAATGTTTAGGGTTGAGGTGCGTACTCGAAAAGGGTACAGAAAACTTCTGTGTCAGATTCCAGTACACCCATTTTGCTGTGGTTACTGGTTACCCTCGGTTACCAACCGCGACAATTTTTAAAAAAATAACTTGAACTCATGAATATCGTAATTTCTCAGTTACCCCTTCCGGTGTATTAGGACAATAACTACCTTTCAGGGCTTAATAAATTGTATAGCGCCTCGTACATGAGGACGTCCATGAATAAATGATTAACGATTTGCTGTAAAAAACATTTCAGTGGATATTGGCATCCCGGAGATCTTTCAGAATCATAAACCCCATGGGACAATAAGATAGGCAATTACTGCATAGCGCTAATTCAATGATACTATTGACAGTGATTGAACGACGATTGCTTGATGATGCATGTCCTAGAATGGCATCAATGAACTATGAGCTGAAAAAGGTGTTTCATTTTCGATATAATATGTACGCAGTAGGTTGTAGGTCCATTACGCACGAAATCAGTCATAATTATCATATTTAACAACAAAGCGCAAATTTGAGCATTATCATTGATGTTTAATGCAAGTCCTGAGTCTGTTTCTTTCCTTTCATTTACAGCTCCATTTCCTTACTTACATCTCTCCACTAGCGGGTTCTGTGTACCACCTTCAGCCATATTGCAAGAGAGACCGGATGTTAAACAAGGTGAGACGAAGGTCATGACATGATCATCACATTGCACGCCACGGAAAAGAAAGATAAACTCATGTTCTGGACACTTTATGTTTCATACAGGGATTTATAAAGAAATTAAACGTGTAGTCCCGCCAGACTCGTGGATCAAAATGGATGACCACGAAGATCATAGCAAGTCTACTTGGTTATTTCTAGGCTACAAAACTTTGGATAAAAACAACGAAGTATTAGAACAGTCGTGGAAAGAATGGACAGGTAAAAAACCGATTCTTTGACCTGGTCCTTCATAAGCTCAACGGCTCCAACTCAATTGTTTTGTTTTTTTGTACTAGGAGTGCGACATCTGTATCTGGAGCTAAGGACAGACATTCACATACGCAGAATATCGTTTTTCCGTCGACGAGATCCACTTGACTCTTGGGATGCTTTTACATACGTCGCGTTTATTGAGATAGGTGCCATTTCGGGGAAAACTCACCGATGGTTATTGGACTTTGTTCAACGTGCGAGGCTTGAGCGTATGCAGAGCACGATGACTGTCTATGAAGAGATTGAACTGTGGGAGGGTGATTCTGGAGTTCCGTAATTTTAAGCTATTTGTATACATTACGACATTTTCAGTCATTTCGTCACTTAGAGCTTATGCACGCATCCATTTCATTTCTATCCGCAGTTTGTTTTTTGTAACCTTTTGTTTTAGATTTAGCGTGGCCAAGTGTTATGAAATTTGTCACGATGTGTTTCTTAATGCATTCCGTAAGTCAGCAATCATCCCACTTTAAGTAAAATAGTCAATAAATCGCAACCTTGTACATGAGTCTTGTTTTTTTAAATCCATTTCGATTTATTTTTTTGAGCGTTGATTGTTAAGGTATATCTAACGTTTGCGTTTGATCATAAGATGGAAGTTTATAAAGCGAATTAGATAAATCATATTATTTCATTCGTCTTTTGCTGTAACACCAAAAGGCACAACTGTCGCATTGTAGTTACGATTGGTGTGTTTTTTTTTCTTCAGCGCGATACTCACAGTGCGTAAATTCTCTTGAGTATGTTTTGTTAATTGACTCTGACTTTCACTGCCAACTACGTTAAATATATTAAAGCTCTGTATCATCTACAGACGGTAGACCTGTTAATGCTAACTATTTTCCTTTACCGCTTGTTTAAACAAAAATACATCGTTAAAAAACCATATAATGTATTGCAACCACTGCTCTTAGATAACAAACAAATCAGCTCTATTATATACGCTCTGGTATTTGTCATTCATTCAGAAATCTAATCAAAAATAACTTTGCTGAAAACGAAATTACGTCTAAAACCTATTCAAGTCAATCCAGCCTTTCGTGTAACGGACGTACAAAATACGAATTTCATTAGTTTGTATGAATGGTCGAAAAAAAGTTATCTTGGAAGAAGTCATTAGTTCTCTTCAATAACGAAACGGATTCCCTATTTGAACATACAACGTCCATCTCATCGTATGTACATAATGGTCCAAACTCATCGATAAAAAAATGCCTAAGCTAGACTTGTACAAGTCGTTTCGAGTGTTTCTATCTAAAAGTCATAATTTCTCAGGAGTTTGTGTAAGTTGAGAAGTAATTTCCCTCTCAGAATCCTTCATCTACCAAATTTGAAGCGCGTTTCACCGACGACGCCAAGTTGCCAGCTTGAAGAGGTGCGATAAATAAGAATCAAATCGCTAGTATAAATAAAATCATAATTGAATGCAATATATCACCACTAGATAGAAATTCTATGAGTACATGAAATTACGTAAGAAACTATACAATATAAACTTTCCTCAAAGAACACAGGAAATGAAATCGAAATGATACTGTTTTGACGACCTAAACTGAAGACAGGTTAACGTCAAAACGAGCCAAAGTAGAATGAGGTTGCACTAGGAAAAAACACGTCATGTTGCAGCAGACAATCAGCGCCGACGGGCCTTGAGTCAAGCAGACTTGTCACTTTCCTCCTCGGAGTCATCATCTTCGTCATGATGGTGGGTGACTTTTCGTGGTGTCTCTGGACGCACATGGGGCAAGAGGCTTTGACTACGTTCCAGTACCTTTGAACGACCACAAAAATTTACTACCTCTACCACCAAATTATGTATAGCTTTACAGTTATCACTTTGGTTTTAACGTGAAGAAAGTTGAGCCACTTACTTTAGCTTTTCCAATGGTAGCAACGGGCTCAACTTCTTTTCCATCCATGACTGACGCCTGTCGTGACCTCGAGAACATGGGACTGTCGGCGACGAATCTCTGTTCGTGAGCAACTGTAGACTCATGAGGCATCTAGAAAACCAACAATAGTAATCCAACCAATCAAGCATTAATAAAGTTTTTCTCTCATGGAGAGACTTGCTTACCAACATAGCAGGTGCCCTGAACATGTAGCTGAATGGATAGTAGATAAGGTTCAGAAACGTCGCAGCGTATAAATCGGCGTAGCGTACAACTTGGCTCGAGAAAAATGTTTGTCGTGAGCCAGACCTAAATAAACTTCCTAACATCCCATATGCCATGTCCATCTCGTGCGTAACCTCTTTAATAGCTGCGCGAGTTTTAGAAATATCCGGTCTTTCTTTGGTACTACTATCCAAATTTCTGTGGGCAACAATGATTTAGTACAAAATTAGTTCTTTCAGAACTATCGACTTGGGCTTCCTCCTTTGAGCATGTGAATTTAAAAACGTTAGCATACTTGTAAGTTTCTCCAAGCATAATGTCTAAGTTTTGCAACTTGGAAAACAAGCTGCATTTGTCTGTCCACACATGGAGCTCCTGTACCAGTTCAGGAACAATTAAAAATGTACGCCATCCGCGGATCTTTTTTGATTTCAAGATATCACCAAAGATATGGTCCCCAATGTACAAAACATCTTTTCCCTTGGCACCAATGAGTTCAGTGAAAACATCACAAGATCCTGTCAATAGTATCAATATTAATATTTAAAACAAATAAATTAATATACTGTATTTAGCCTCGTTTGAAGGGCATTTATTATACTTACCACCAGAGTACACATGCCCTTGCTTCAACGGACCCGTATGAGAACCAATCTTTAAAGCTCCCGTCTTCGTGTCAACCTGTCTTAAAATTGTTCCTTCTTTAAAGAATAACGGCTTCCTCGCATCCAGTACAATGTAGTCAAAGTAGTCTTTCCAATTCTATTCCAAAATCAAACACGATATAGCCTCCAACCATAACCAATGAAAAAACTTACTCCTAAGCACAATAACATTGAATCAACATACCTTTTCTTGACCAGGTAAGTCAAACAAGTAAGTCATGATCTTTTCCGAGTACCAGAACTCAGAGTTGGTCAGTAAAAAGACTTTAGCTCCTGCCTCTCTAATCCGAGTCAAGAGCATTGGAAGTCGATCGTCTTGGACGACATACTCACTCAAATTTTCTACAGTCTTTCGTTTCAAATCTCCCTTCTCGTGCACCCAGTCAACAGCATTGCGCACATCCTGGAAAATTGATTTATACGACATGAACAAATCTCCGCAACGGACACCGGTCGGTTCCCTGTGGGTGCACGCAAATCAAATACATTCTGCGTTAGCATTACATGGACAGCAAATTTAACCTCACGAGATACATTCAAAATTAGATCAAGCATATTATTCCTTTGGCTCACTTACTCCGCACTGTCCGGTCTATTCGTAAAAAAATCAATAAGGCAAGCGAGGAGATACGTCTCCGGTAAATTAAATAGAGTATTCAACACGTAGACACGAGATTCGTCCAGTGCTAGGAACTTGCTAGGGTATATTTCATACACTTCCGATCTGAGAAAAAACGGAGCAATTGTTTTTGTAATTAGAATGGCGGTCTCTTTCATTATGTCATCAAGTTAATTGCATAATTCCAGTGTAATCTGGAGCCTGTCAAGGAGGACTCTACTTACTGCTTTAAGAAGCAGAACCCATGGCAGCACACGAGAATATTTCCATACGCGTCCACTTTGAGTAAATTTCCATAATGTGAGTCAAACCATAATCCTCTAATGAGTAAGATGTTTTCATTATTATAAGCTCTTTCATTTATGAATTATTCCGCACATTCATTCATACAAGGATAAAAATGTTTGCATACCTTATAGGAAACGATGGATCGTAAACAAACTCTTGGAGCTCATTTGGATAACCCATCTGGACAAGTCGCTCCTTCACCAAGTTAAATCCAAGAGTTTCATATTGGGGCGATTTGTAAACTGCAAACATTCCAAGGACTTCATATCAGACTCTGTTTTTTTACACATAAGACAGCTTGTGGCTTGTTTTCGGTCAATAAAATCCTGCATATAAGCTATCATACTGATTACTTAACATCATCTTCCGTAAAAGAACGCAATAAACCACAAAGTGTTTGGGAGCTGTTCCATGACTTAATTAAAATAAATGACTTTACATGAAGACTTTCTTGGAAAGTAGGTTAGGCTTAATGTAAATATTTGCCGAGATATTGGGCGAATGTAACGAACGCTAATTTTTTACTCTTACGGTATACAAAAATTACCCAGCGAACAAACAACTCTTTTTTTTTTTTTTTTTTTTTTTGATAAGAGGAACGCAATGGAAATTATGAAATAGAGCAGACCGAATAACGCTTGAATTCCAAACCAGTCCAAAATTCATTCTTTTATAATATCATCTCGCTCACTTTTACTTATTCACGAAAAATGCTGACGACTTGTTCCTAGCTACGGTAGCCCATAATTGACCTATGCCGTCGCAATCGCACAGGTCTGATGGAAAAAGACCCGTACCGCAAGAGATTGACCTTGTTTGCGACATATTTATGAATCAGCATTACCTCAAAACCTGTACTGATGGTCTCAGATCATCTTATCTTAATTACCACCTCATATGTTAAATTAAAGACATACCACAAGTTACTAAATTTTCAAGACCCGATTGCTAAGTATCCAATTTCGTTTTTACTTATTGAAAGCAGCTGCCTTATCACTGACTACTTTCAATTTTTTAAAAATTTGATAACCTCGACATTTATTGCTAGAAGTGTCTCGAACGCTTATTTTTCGGCCAATGTCATGTTTAATTAAATTACATAAGAAATTCAAGTGAAAATCTTTTTACCTGCCAACGTGTAATCCATGTCATACCCAAAAAACTTGATTCTGTCCAAATGAAGACTTCTGTTCACAAAGATCCTGAAAAAAAATACAAAACAAATCATTAGCAGAAGGTCGCATTTCAAGACGATATCATCCATCTTAAAGATTCTCCGTGTATGTAACGATGTATGAGACGTGAGAATATGTACGCATACATGCATCTCGAGCGATCTGCATGGTGTGCAATCCCAGATGCACGACGCCGCTGCTGATTCTCTATACGCACCATGTGCATACTCATTTTGAAACATCACACTGAAAACCTCATGCCAAAAGTTTTGCAAGACTTTTCAACCGTCGACAGCTGCCTGCCTTTCTGAACCACTTTCAAACACAATTCACAACGTCGCTTTGATAAACCACATGGTTCCGTTTCCACACACTCATTTGCACTTAATGCTACATAGTTCTTATGGAAAATGACATGATTAATGGAAAACTGAGCTGGGCAAACAAGCTTTCCTTTATATTTCATGTCGAAAATCAACCTTAGCCCTTGTCATCATCTCCCCACGTCTACTTTGACGATCTCAAAGAAAATTTTGTATACAGCTCTGACTTGTACACATTTTACAGACTACGAGAGTAGATTTGAAACTCTCGCGTGTGTCAAAGTTGTCCTTGCACCACCTCTGTCACCGAGACAAGGAAACAAAAACAACGCGCTTTCTAGAGTAAATCGTCAACTAACCTGTGTGCCAAGTCCCTCTCATCCCCCAAATTGAGAGTGTCCATGTTCCAGTCAACACTGTTGTCAACATTCAAGCTAAACGACTTGGGAACGTTCATGTTTCCCCAGTTACTCGAGCCCGGACTGAACGGGTTCACGTAGGCCGTCTCGGGAAACGAGTCCGACTCAGACACGTTTCGGTTCAACAGCCCAAACGGATGATTACTCGAATTATTCACAAGACCAGGACCGTCCACGCTACCAGTAGCTGGAGCAGCCGTTGTTGCAGTACTAGTCGCCCTTCCGTTGTCCCTGTCTCTTCCACTACTGTTTGGTATGGCCATGGGAGCAGCAGCAGCAGCACCCGCCGTTCGAGAGTCAGGCATGGTACGTTATATCGATTTACTTTCTTTTTTTTCCTTCCCTTGCACGGATAAACCAAGTCAGCAGAGCTTTTGATCAACAACCAGGTATCAAAGCTCACATAAAAATAACCCTATCAAACACACTGTTATACTCTCAAAGAATTGGACTACAGCGATAGCACACACCACACGTTCTTTTGCCACAATGTCAACTAGACCCGTTCGCTTTCTCTCTTGCTTTCTTTCACTTGCACTGCCAATACAGAGTACGAAAATTTCTTCTCCTGCTTTTCCTTAAGCAGACTAATTCTAGTTTACATTATCCTTACTTCTCTAAATATGTAGTCTTTGAAAACTGGAGCTACTTTTAGTATTTTACACTAAAGTCTCACTGACAGGCATCGACTATTATGTAACAGCATGAAACTCACAGCTTGGCAAGCCTCTCCAGCGAAGAGGCAGCTGAGTCGTAGCTGTTTTTTTTTCAAGATATTTTCTCTCTTTGGCCTGATGCGGAAATACGAAGCAGAATGTAAAAAAATATAGTCTTCAAGTTAGTATGAAAATGTTTTCCCCGCAGTATGTAATTATGTAATGCACGTACACATGAAACATTCAATACCTGTTATTTCTCGTACAAGACCATAAATGGAAAAAACGGAATGCCGTAAATGCGTATAAAATATATATAAAATTTGCTAGTAGAAAGTCTGCTAAAACTGAGTCTCTGTTTTGTTTACACTCTAGACGCGCAAGGATTCACAAGTACAGAATAAAAACTGTTTTTTTAGTTTGCTCACGAAGAACTGATGGATTCAAAAGGGATATAAGAAGAAAATACATAAAAAGTCTCTTGCGACAGCGAAGAAAACGGATGTGTGTATGAGAAAAGAGGGAGATTCACACTAAAAAAACCTTGGCGAACTTTAGACTACGCAATAGCTGATCTGTTGTGTTGTTGTCAGGCTGCTGTTCAGTTTGGAAACTTGGAGAATCATCTCTTTCATATTGTATATAATATTCGTCCTGCTCTACTCAGTCGGCTTGAGAAATAACTACGACTCTACCTCTCTCTCTGTTCTCCTTTTTCCATCGGCTTTTTTTCTCCTACCATTTTTTTTTTCTTTAAAGCCTGCCTGAAAAACAAAACTGCAAAGGGGAAAATCCTCCGTATTTCCTTCGTTGATGTGCATGCAAAGGGGGAAATCACGTAACCAAGAAAATATGACTGTCCCTAGGAAAAGGGGATATGTCATATTAAAAAAAAGACACTAGAAAACTAGAAACTCTACATTCGTTTTTTTCTGACAAATATGCCAAAGCGTGAATGTAAAAGTAGCCAAATTAGTTTCTCGCTACTTTTACATTTACGCTTTGGCATATTTGTCAGATAAGAATCGAATGTAGAGTAGATTTTCATGTTTCTTCTTTTTTTATATGACATATCCCTTTTTCCTAGGGACAGTCACAAATAGAAAAAAAATCTATCCACAAAGGCAATAGTTGATAGTGCGAGAGAGAGCAAGAGAAAATTCAAGTGTGACGATGACGCTTATGAATTTCGCTTTTTTCAAAAAAATTCTTTTCTGGCTTGGGAAAAATCAATGGCCAATACTACGATGCTTGACTGGCACTTTTCTCAAACTGGTCAGCGAATGTCGTTGCTTTCTATAATCCAATTATTTTTCCCACGCAGCAACTACGCCTTGGCAGTTTGGCGTTTCAAACACCTACACAAAACCGCCGAGTCAACTGTTTTTTTTATACTTTATTAACAGGAAAGGATTGAGCCTTTTGCAAAAACACAGGCATGCAACACCTGTGAGACAACTATTGCGTCGTCTGTCAAGATTTTGTTGGCAGGTTGGTGATTGCTATCGTTACAGTAAAAAAATATGTATGTAATGTAATAATGTTTTTGAAAACGCTTAGCTATACAGTGCTATTAGCCTTGTTTGAAAAACTAGAATATTGTGTCGATATGACCCTATCCGTCTTCCTCTTTAAAAAAAATATTTAAAAAAATATCCACTTAAAAAATGTTTCAAAAGAGTCTTTCTCGTATCACGTTTGAAAACTGACTGAGTCAGGGTTCCAGCGTTGGCTGCAACCGAAGAGCTGTATACTTTTTCACAACTGATATTGCATTAGCACAGGGACGCAATCAGGTTTAAGTGGTGACGATCCCGCTAATATTCAGCTGTTCATATATTAAAAATGTGAGCTACTAGGGAGGAAGAAAAAAAAAGTATATATATTGTAATTATGTCACGCAGAACAAGACGGAGAGCCGTGTTTTATGGGGGTTTACCGATATCTACTCCAAATGTAATTATGTTTCAGTCTTCCATATCATATGAAAAAAGATATACACTGTTAGTTTTTTTATTGCCAACTGTGCATATCATTTTTTTGGTATAGATTCATGTGACCACATTTTTTTCCATACAGCTCTCTCGCTGCTCAGTGTTTGTTCGATACTGGTGAAATGTGAGTTATCAGGAGCTATCAGTGTATAACTGTAAAACGTTACGCCACACTTTCTGCACATAGTAACAACTCAATGAGCAAAATAACTTGTTTTAAAGTTTCCACTGGCAGGAGCAGCCACAGCATCAGTCTCAGTCAGGCTATGCGTGAAACAGAAGGAATCGTCGGCCTGACAACTTTCCTTACTTGTTTGCATCAACTTGGACCATGCATGGACGTGTTCAGTTAGGAAGCAGTAAAAATAATTTCAAAAGCATATAAAATGGAATGGAAAAGATAGCTGGGGACGTGACGCTACTGCGACAAGGTACTCTCCTGTTTCGTTACTGAACTACGCGGCTCTGTGTAACAGGCCAGATTGATTGATTCAATTTGGGATTGGTTGACCGACACTCAAAGACAAATCAAAGAAATAAAATGGCAGTAATGCGTGTACTTATTCCAGTGACGCGACGAGTGACGAGTCGCTCAATATTCAAACAAAATTACATCAGCATAAAGAACACGAGAGGAATCTTTTTTTATTTGATACTGGCAATTTTTTTTTCTAGTTCTTCAGATCGGCAACACTTATCGCCTGTTATGTAAGAAAATTAAGAGTTTTTTTAAAAGCTGCTATCGGTGTCCCCGTCCAGAATCAATATTATTCTTGGGCTAATGACTGACTAAACCCCGTTGAAGGTTGTATCTTGAACTGGAAACACAAGATTTATGACATTTTCATCGCGCCACGCACACAACAAGACATGGGCTGAGTTTCATGAGAAAAAATACTTGACAAGTTGGCAGGAGCAGATTGAGAGCAGGTGTAAATATGAATGCGTCAGAGAAGGAATATGCAATGCATCAACAATCAACTTCCTGGAAATTGATATCTCACCAGTTTTAAAACAAAGATTTCAGAGAAAATTACACTGGCTTGGAAGGAAAGAATGAGCAGGCCTTGTGCCTTGCGGAAAAATGTTTTTTTCATGCATTTATGCATCCATACCGAAAAAAATATTGCATATACATATTTTGTGTGCATAAATGCATGAGGAAAAAATCATTGTTCTGCAAGGCGTGCTCATTCTTTCCTTCCAGACCAGTCTGTATGCACCAGACCGCTAGTTATCGACGTTTCCCATATTTTGTTAAAATCTCAAATTATACAACCGCTAGTTTTGGCGGTCCAGACTTTCGAAATGGTTTATCTCCAAAATCTGACGATGGAATTTTCTTGGAAATTTTTCTAATTAATCTTTAGAAATTAACGAAAACAATTTCATAAGTGGTTAACCATTTTTTCCTGATTGAAATTTAATTTGAAAATCTTAACCGCCATAACTAGCTGTGACAAAACGATAACTCGGTCATATAATTTTAAATTTTAAGAAAATATGTGAAAACAGCCATAACTAGCTGTCAAAGAGCCATAACCAGCGGTCTGGCGCATACTGCCGGTCTACGTCCAACCAAGTAACCCTTACTTTTCGACACCGACACACCTACCATGGCACGCATAAACAGTCTTCGCGATGAAAATTCAAATGAGCCACTCAAATCACGTCCACCAAAAGAAAACAAAAAAAACACACTAACGACAACCAACGGTTTTATGGCTAGATCGTCAGGGCTAAGCATTTTTTCCCTCTTTCTTTCTTTCAATGTTGTGCACGGAAGTTTGTCACGCAACCAGACTCGTCAAAACACGTACAAAAGCGACGAGAAATTTTCGGACAATTGAGCCACGCAAAGAACAAGCCCTCAAAACGACGTGATTATGTCCATCATCCAGAGAGAATAAAAGAGAAAGCATGCACGCCAGCCAGAAAAAAATGAGCCGATTACAAGCAATGATCAATGATGTTCAATTCACCACTCTGACGTTTTCTTTTTTTTCACAAAAGAAATTGCAAACAATGTGTGTTTTTTTTCAAGTTCATTTGCCAGAGTAGGTATGACTTAACTGCGTTTCTACTTTGGAAAACTTTTTGGTAAAAAAAGTAATTATCTGAGCTGCTTTCCCCTTCCGATGCTTATCTTTTCACGAAAAGCTTTTTTTAAGGCTCATGCTGTGTGCAAATAACGTTCCACAATGCTCATTAACGTGAAAACTTGTATATCATCATCACGTCACGCTATCTGCAAGTCTGCCTAAGTACAAAATACTTATCCAAAAAAACGAAAACAAAAATACTTTCTCTGTAGTTTTTAGTTGGCGATTTTACAAGCATATGTGACTGTCTCTAGGAAAAGGGGATATGTCGTACAAAAAGAAATAACCACGAAAAAATACTCTCAAATGTTTTTTCTCTAATTGTAAGAAAAATGGCAATTCGAAAAGTTAAACGTTTCGAGAAACAAATTTTGCTGCTTTCGCCTTTACGCCTTGGCCTATTTCTCAGAGAAAATCGAACTTTGGTGTCTTTTTTCTTTTGTACGACATATTCCCTTTTCCTAGAGACAGTCACATATTTTCAATAATTGACGGATTAGTTAAAACAAAAGGGAAGTAGTTTTGGTAAATAAAATAAATAAATTAGGATCTGGCAGAGTTGCAATATTTTTTTTTGTTTTTACATAGTACCTACGTATGCAACGCCAAGGTAACGATTTTTTAACGCTTATGCAGTATATTTAATGAGTAATAAATCTCGTTAAGGATCATTAAATTTTTACCGAAACAGTCGGTTAGTATGGCGTGTCAATTGACAATATAAAAACTCGATGTGAGGTAATTGACCCGGATGCTTTCAACAAAAATAGGCTTAACTTGGTGGATAATCTTCGGCCGCAGAAAGGAAAAAAAATATGCAGTTTACATAATGCAGTATTTAAAGAGCTCGTAAACAAGATAAGCCCGTATGTCATGCCTCTTGAAATAACCAATCAAAAATAACCAGTTGAGGACCATCCCATACAAAATGTATATTACTTCAATCTCCCCCATAAATCAAAATAAGAAAAAAAAATTCCGATACATGATCATAACATGTTTTCACGATTTTATCTTTCATCAAGACTTGATATGATATTATAAATCATGTTTTAAATTGAAAATATGTGGATGATATGTAATTCATAATTCTGATGGCCTGTTCACGATCTGGACGACCCAATCAAAACGGCTTGGATTTTAAAGACTCCCTGATAATCAAAACAGGCTTCGGATGCTTTGGGGGTCTTTTGTTTCAGCTGTTGATTAAACTAATCAGTGTTCACATTGTATTTAAATGTCAATGGCCGATTCCTTCATGATTTGATCCGAAGGCCTCCCAAATATATGGATCTAATTTGACGTTATTTTTAACTACGACTTAACAGCCAACTTTTCAGCTGTTGATTATCAACTACCAACTACAAAGATTTTATTCCTCTTTTTAAAACAGTGTTTTACTTACATCTGCGATGGGCAGAGCCCTCCCTCCTTTGTCTCTTCTGTATCCATGGCGGACAGCGCCTCCAATTTATTTGTCATGTAGTAACAAAACTTGACAAAACAGAAAACCTTCCCTCCAAATACCAAACCAACGTTAACTGTTCAACTGATCTAAACAAGAGTCGCTACTTTTTAAAAAGGTCGAAACTGTGGACACAATTCAACAATTACTTGGCTGGAAACAGCACCAACAAAAACAACCCACGTCAACACTCAGACGAAAACTCTTTTAATATGAAACAGCAAGTGTACATTTTACTTTCACATGCTTTCAATTCGTCTCTAGTCCGCTACTGGACGACGAACGGCAACCCGGGGCAACGCTATGACGACGATATTAAATCCCTTTTTCTAACTTCCAACACACAAAAAAGAACACAGATTGAACAGGGGCACTTGCAAAAACAAAATAACATTCTTGCAAAGGTATTTAAAAACAAAAAATATGTGACTGTTCCATGGAAAAGGGGAGATGTCGTGTAAAAAAAAAAGAAACAAGAAAATAAGCTTGATTTTGTTTGTCGCAACTTTTACCTTTACACATAATATTTTTTCAGAGAAAAACTAAAGTCTATTTTTTTGTTTCTTCTTTTACACGACATATCCCCTTTGCATAGGGACAGTCACATATTATTTCTGCGAAAAACGCGTGTTGCTTGTACGAGAAAGATGTGAAGTCTACCAAAAACCCGCCCAAATGGATTGCCTTTTTAATGAAAAAAAAATTAAGCAATTTTTATCAGATGATATTTCTTCTTTTTTTGTTTCAACTCAAGGGCAATC